>VUQG01021925.1:0-24396 GCA_015106755.1 Etia nguti | reverse complement strand
GAACTCGATGCAGACACACACACACACACACACACACACACACACACACACACACACACACACACACACACACAGTTTTTGAAAGAATTCATGTCAGTGAAATTCTCTTTATTGAAAATACGATATTGGAGCCTGATTAGAACATGCAGGGGCCAGTAAACAATCACTTAGTAGCTTTGAATGCAGAAGACAGTTACCTGCAATGTTTTAACTTTGGCACAAATCTCTGTAGTGATTAGGGACTGCTTACTGTTGCAGTCTATATATGAAAGCAGATGTTGGCCATACCCAACCCCCCCCCAAAAAAACCCAACTATGTTGTCTTGGGAAATTGCGATGAGTATTATTCATTATTTTATGGTGTCTCAAACTTAATAATGAACATGTTGATTGAAAAAAAAGCAGTTTAATAATCTGTAATGAAAGTCTTCTAGTGCTCAAATGATTGCATGAATAATCAAGAAGACATTATTTGCTCCAGCTTCTTACATGTGAGTATGCTGCAGGTTTTTTTTTCTTGATTAATCACTCAATATTAAAGAGCTCAAAAAAGACTGAAAAATATCTGACCAACAGTTCACAACATAACCATGTTATCACAGGTGAATGCCAACAAATATCTTCTGAAGGTAATAGAAAATACATTCAAGATGAGACAACATTTTAAAAAGCAAAACAATAATTTTGGCATAAAAAACATCAATTAAGTTTACTTTTGAGTAAAATCTGTAGTCTTCAATTACTGCCCAAACGGCACACGGTCATATACACGTATACACATGTTGAGATTAGACTTGACATCTTTTAATTCATATCAAGTGTGTACCTGCTTGCCCCAGGGCAATAATAAAAGCGTTTCCAGACAGTGTGATTCAACATCACAGAAAAAAAGAGCAGCAGAGTATTTTCCTTTTGAGACCGAAGCTTTTTAATGATAAGGTTGCCATGTGGAACCAAATGATTTCCTTAATAAAGGGCAACTATATTAAAAAAAAAGAGTTACTCTGTTCCTCTTCCTGTTGTACTGTGTAACAGTGATACTGTGATGGCAGGTCATTAGTACGTTGTTCATGCCTCATTGTGTGCTGATAGTTCTTTTTGTTTGCACTTGTCCAAGCAGAGGAGTGTTTTCAGGAACAAATTGAACTGCCTTTGTCTCACGGCACAGCAGTGAGAGCCTCATTCACCAGCAAAAGTCTCTGTAATAACAACTTTACACAAAAAGCACTCAAAATGTGGGAAGCGTTTTACAGACTACAACTCTAAATTAACATTTGGCTCAATAGGTTATATTTACTTTTACCGAAAATATATTCCATCCACACATCGTGCCGTGAAGGTTGTGCTTGCCTTTCACCAGCTGACCAAATCATCAGTTTGTGGGAAATAATGTGGCACTTGAAAACTGCTTGGGTTTGAATTTGAGCTGAATGCTAGCATTAACCCCAAGAAAGGAGTGGGTTGGGGAGGAGGAGAAGATAGTCAGGGATGGAAGGACAGACCTGCTCCTCACAGAAGGAAAAATACACATTTCTGTTTTACTGTTACTGTCAAAGGAAACTCCTGAATCAGCTGAACACACACAGACACCCCACTACATGCACACGCACACACACACACACACACACACACACACGCACTCACACACACGTCTCAGATTCAATTACAGCATTGTGAGATGAAGGAGAAATTCTTCAGCCTTCAGCACTTCCAATTAAACTACTGCTCTGAGTTTGTGCATGCATGAGTGTTGGCCTGTGTGTGACGGTGTGCACATGCCTGTGTGTTGCTACACAAGTCGTGCGCGTTTGCGTGAGCGATTGCGCGTGCCACTGTGTATGTTTAACAGTCGAGGTGTGTGTATATGGGTCTCGGCTTTGATGGCGTCGCGCTGCGCTGCAAGGGCCACTGAAGCGTGACGAGCCTGTGTGTGTTTGTGTGTGGTGTGTGTGTGTCAGTCTCTCTGATGTCACCTTGTATCATTTCAGGCTAATTTCACCTATTCTGAGAGAGGGTGAGAGAGAACAAGAGGCAGCGAGAGAACAAAAAAAGTAGAGAAGACACAGAGAAAGTAAATGATAAGGTACAACTTTATTAGTGTCCTTGAGGTGGTCAGCATCAGGGCTGCGCAGTGCACACAGATTAAAAGCAACAAACAGGAATATAATTTATCATAGTGGAATACCAAAGACATGTTATAATGGGTTTTTTGTATAACACTAGAACATAGATGGATAGTGTGTAGTCATTATATTTCTAATAGTATGCTGCCTCTTTTGCATTAATTCCTCCTTTTACTTCCCCTCAGCTTCTCTGGTACATTAGAGCTAAAAACTCAAAGCACTGTAGTGATTCATTGGTATGAAATGTGCCACAAAGCCACATGTGATTGTGGATTCGGGTGAGCTAATGTAATTATTAACTGGACTAAGCCAAAATTTGTGATGATTTGGAGGGAAACAGGATTACTGGTGGTTGGAATTGGTTTTTAATGATGTAAATGTAATTATTGTCCTTGAAAATAATAATTTCCATTTGTCGAATGGACAGTTCTCTTCTCTTCTCTTCTCTTCTCTTCTCTTCTCTTCTCTTCTCTTCTCTTCTCTTCTCTTCTCTTCTCTTCTCTTCTCTTCTCAAGCCCAAGAATAAATAAAGACAAGGCAACTGAAACGAAAGAAAAAGAAAAGTGAATAGGGCTGGTGTGATTTCCCCCAAATTAATTTCTCTGTTTCTTTTTGAGCTTGTCTCTTCAACTTCTCTTCATATCTTTATACCCTTTCCCTCTGTTTCACCCTCTTTCACTCATGTTGTATTATCTCCTCTCTGGTGATAATATCTTTGCCTGCAGACAGAAACAGAGCTCTTCTGATAAATACTAGACAGACTTAGTAGTGAGAGGGAGAGAGGGAGAATCAAGACTTCTGTTGCATGTACATTGGAGAAAGAATGCATATTGTTTGTCTTAGTGGGAGCCAAGATACCACTTGTACTTCTAAGTCCTATACATTCCTGAGCAGATTTATGTTGCTTTACTTCAGCTTGTGATCAGAGGGCCAGCTTATCTGTAGCAATGTTATGGCCCTCTGATCTGCTGAAATATAAAACAGGTAAAAAGATCTCTCCACTTAAAACCAACCTTATGTAGATCCTGATATGATACTGTGTGATGTGACAGACCTTAAACTTTATATCTGTACTTGAACAATGGCATTTATTGTACTGTTGTCTTGTCTTTACCTGTGGTTAAGTCCTCATTTCTTCACAAAATTAAAACTGCTAAGTTTTAGAAACTTTTTAATATAAGAGCAACATTTTTAAAGTACAACTACTCCAAAGTAGTACATAAAATAAAAAGTACATAAAATTAGTGCATTCAGTATTTCCTAAAAGACGTGGTATCGTAATGGAACTAATAAAATGCTTTTAAGAGGTGTTACCGGTACATAAACACTAGAGATGGTTCATTTTACCTCATTGGTACATGGCTGTTAGGAAATAGGAAGATGTTATAATGTGTAAGCTGTATCTTTGTGCCAGTTTTGGTTGCTCATCTTCTGATTGTATCCGAGGAGTTGGCGGGTATACAAATAGAGATTTTTGCATAGTAATATTCAGACATCCATCCATGGATCCAACCTGTCTGTAAGACTTTTGTAGTAATAGCAACGTAGCCCAATGTGCAGTGGCATTGAAAATCCGAAAACATTTAGTTAGACATTTCAGACCGCATAGTTAGTTTTTGTATCATGCAGCCTTTTATAACAACTGACAACAACTGATAACAACAACTTTCTAGTTGTTTATTGAATTGACACTATTATATAAAACCAAGGCCACCCTGCACTGTTAAATTCTCACATTTTTCTGAGAAACTTTGTCAGCTGAGGATAAATTTGTTACAAGGACACTCGTATTGACTGATTTGATAATCATTCCTCTCGTGGTTTCTTTTGTCATAACAAGATTTCCTGAATTATCTTGAGAACATATAAAAAAAAAAAACAATCTCAGACCTTCATTTGATTTAAACATGTCCCTGAGACTTTTATCTGAGCAGACTTTAGCTGTTAGATATGATTTAATACTGCTTATTCTGCAGATCGGGTAGATCAAATTAGAGCAAAAGCTAATCAAACTGTCTATTGTTTCACATTTTTGCCAATGCCAGCTAATAATCTCGATCTTAACTAGTAATTGAGAGATGGGCCTCTTCCTTTCTAGGGACCCCCTTGGGGCTGCCTGCACATGTTTTTTCAAACAGTTTTGGTCAAAGGACTTTTGTCTGATTCACCTTATAGAGGTGGAGGTCAATGCAAATCACCACAAAATGATTCTGAGTGACGGTGGCAGATGTTGTCTGATGCCATTCAACGGTCTTTTAGAAAATACTGTGGCTGTCCCGTTTCCCTCTGCCTCTGTGTATCTCTGTGTGTAAGTGTGTGCCCAAGTGTGTGTGGTTTTGTTTCTCTCTCTGCCCTTGAGCCTTTATCAAGTCCTTCTAATTATTTTATTATGCAAATGAGTCGCCATTATTTCATTAGCGAGGCAGCCAATCACAGAAGCTGATTAGAAAGTGATTAGCATGCAGTTGGGTTCTCTTGCTCTCTCTGTGTCCTTGTGTGCATGGAGGAGAGGGTGGCAATAATGACCCATCTGGACACAAACCCATGCATATACATGTACTTAGTAAAATTGTCAAAATAGTTACACAGTTTTATAGAGCAAACACACACAGAGCGTAGTAGTAAGATAGAAGTACACAAAGTATTTCTAATCAAAATAGTTATATTCATTGTAAGCTGTTTTACAGCTGCCAGGTCAACGTGATCAGATCATGTTAACACGTAAAACACTAATCACAATTGCAATGTGTGAAAAAAGCAAAGGATTTTGAAAAATACAAAATCAATCTCTTAATTTCTTGTCAGGCCCTTTCTGAAGATAATTTTTGCAGTCCTGGTAAAGGCTGGGAAAAAGCTTTTAGAGAAGCTTGGAAAGAAAACTGAGAATTATGGAAGGTGGCATGTCTTAAGCTTGGGATAAATTTTTTTTCATGCTTAATCAGAGGTAAAGATTGGAAAAAAATAATTACCTGTGAGAAATCATTAATATTTCAATATTTAATATGAAGTATTTCATATAATTCATTATAGCTGAGGATCCAAAATGGCAGAAATTGAGGTCATAGCTTCTTTAAATTTGACATGTGCGGTGTTCCAACAGTGCATTTGAGTTGTTTTATCATGCAGTTCTAAGAGCTGCCATAGACTCAAATAGAAGAGGAAATAATATGGTGTGCAAAAAAGGAGGAAAATATATGGGGACCGAGCAGTAACTATGAGAACGTGAAAGCTGGTCATTATTTTGTGACGAAGCCAGCGATCCATATATTTCTGTTCCCCTCATCTTCTGTCTTTCAACTTGTTTTGGTTTTCCAGTCAGCAGCTCAGCTGTTTTGTTTTAACTCTGAGTGAGCTCATTGCTTTGTTTTTTGTCACGAGATTCAGCTGTTTCCTCTGAAGATGCCGTAAACACCCAACATTCACAAACTGCTCAGCAACAAAAGGCAGACAACAGAAGTAGCGGCTAGCTGAAAATACTTTTAGCAGCTGAGGAGCCAGAGCTTTCCCAGTTGGAAATGCTAACCAAAATCAGAACTAAAAAGGAGAGTGAATATCAAATTTACATTCATCAGGGGGTCAGAAGTCGACTCGGAATAAACGATGGTGTTGCTAACTATCTACTGAAGGGTAAACAGGCATCTTTTCACTAACAAGTTACCACATCAATTTAAAAGTTGATGCTATGCTGCCCTTATTACCCAAGAAATCAATTACTGCATGTTTAATTTCAGCATTTACCACTAGCAGAGCACACCAAACACAAAATAGAAGTCAGTAATTTTTGACATTTGACATTAAGTTAAAGTATAAAAAACAGATTGGCTTAAGTCCATACAACATTTGAGCAAAACATGGCTCATCACTTTGGCTCTGCTGAGTTTTTCAGCTGAGGCAAAAGAGTAGTTCAAAGTCTGCTCATCTCATTATTGGCAACAAGGATTTGCTGTCAGATGCATGTGTCTGCTGATGTGTGTGTTGGTTTAGGTTGGCAGGACATTTAGGAAAGGGAGAAGTGTTAACTGAGAGCGTGGGCGGGTTAGCGTGAGGTTTGTGTATGTGCAGACACTTTCGCACATATTTAGTTTTTGCAGGCCCCTTTTCAGCACGTACACACAAAAACAGACATTTTGTTTAGTATGTTACCATCTCGTGTGAGTGAGTGAATATCTATCAGAGGTGTGCAAACAAGGACAGAGAAGTGCTCTCCAATTGAAAATGTTCATTTAATATGGCCTGTAAAGCTGAATTTAAAACTAGGACATTTTTTCTTCACTGCTAAGCCAAGGTAAAATACCTCTTGTACCACGGCACTGTATCAGACCCGAGTGGACCGTTGAGCATTTATGTGTACACAATTAAAAGCACATTTAAAGCACAGCTTGTTTAAATCAAATGCTTCTGTACTCTGATTTCAAAGGTAGAAATTCCACAGAAGAACCTAAATAAAGCTGCTATTGTAAGTTCTCTGTAGTGTCAGTGAATAAAAGAAGGGCTAAACAAACGCTGTAGCAGGTAAACCAAGGCTAAGTGCATCTGCAGTGTCACAACCCAGCAGTGTATGATATAGAAAACTGACAAAACAAGCTATTACACAGATTTCATTTATTCATTGTAGTTTCCAGTCAAAAGAATTACTGAGATACATAGTATAGAGTAATAACTACACAAAGAAACTGTGGGAAAGAAGCTGTGTTTCTGATTTTTGTTACACAGTTTTGATAAAACAGGAAGTTATTTTCCAGACCACACTGTATGGATGCAGTCAGTGACAGCAAACATGCTTACACTTCACTATACAGGTCAACATTTCCTTCTTCTCCAGCCCATTTGTGTGACTTGTTATGTGTGATGTATGGCACGGGGTGTTTAGTTCTTTATTTGTTCAGTGTTCAGTGTTCGGTGTGGTGTATGCAGGTTTGTAGATGCGGGATACTTCCATGCACGCAAAAACACATTTTTAACACATGCAGAGAAAGTTACCTGACAGCAAGATGCAAACTGACTCACACAGTGTGGGAGACAGGAAGTCACAGAGTTTTACACAAACACACACACAAATGCACTGCACGAAAAGAGAGTTTCTATATCTAATTTGATGTATAATAGTCTAGAATAGATTAAAAAAAAGAAAGATTTTTTTTTCTTGCGCTGTGCTTTGTGTGCACATGTCCCTGCATGTTTTTGCACGGTGACCGGAGGTGAATTGCTGTGACAAAGACTTAATTGAACTGAATGGGAGTGAACTGAACTGTACGAAGAGAGGTTGGTTTAAAGAATGGTGCCGAGAGGAATGTGATCCAGTGCCTCGCCAAGGCTGTGAGTCACAGCCAGCCGTGCAGCCAGCAGTTGAAGACAGTCGCTTAGTTTGATGTTAACTTGTTTCTCCTCCGGCGGCGGCTGTCACCTCTTGGTATGCCTCTGTAGCGGGAGCTCAGATCAGTGGGGTATCTGAGGGCCTGTCGTTCTGCTCTCCATCACAGCCACCACAGTTTGCTCTAGGACACAGGTAGCAAAGCTGTACCGCTAACTGAAGGCTAGGACATTTATGTAGCTGGCAGTCCTGGTTGCTGATAGTGCTTCATGGTGGCTTGCTCACTCATTCCTTCTTCCTTTGTGTATTTATTTATTAAATTTGTAGTATAGTGATTTGAACATAAATATGCTATTGTACTTCATGAAATTGAGGTTTTAAAATAAGGTTAAAATATTGGCAAAACAAAGTCATTGTCAAGCGATAATCAAGGCAAACAGTGGCTGCTTTTTATAAATGATATTTAAGATCTTTTTAAATAGTACAATATTTGTTTCCAGACGCCTACTAACATTTTAATTACGAACAGTTTCGTTTTATTATAAGTTAATTACAATATAGATGTCTCACTGTCATGAATATATTGTGATTTCATATTTCATAGTAGACTTTATCCATGTCAACAATGGGAAATAAAAAAAAGGGCGCAAAGGACACGTCTCTGTGACCACTAAGTACCAGAGACTTGAATCAGATGGTATTTTGGCTTTTCTTAGCCACGTCTCTTCTGGCCATTTTATTAACACAAGCTGCGCATAACTGCTAGGCCAATGAATCAGATAGCAAGTAGTAGCCTGAATGCTGTTCCTATCAGCAATATAGCCAGAACAAGCCGCATATCATTTTAAGTTGATTGGTTCAGTTAGCTGTCAGGGACAAGTGATGTCTATCTGTGTTAGAGCAACTTCCTGTTTAGGCGGAGCCAGAGGCGGTCAGCTCACACATGGTTGTCCCAAGGCTGTGGTGATGGGCTCAGATGATCAGCTGAAGGCTCTGCTGGCTGAGTCAGAGGTGATCCTAACTGGCCCTGAGTGATGAGTGTCGGAGCTCAGACTTTGGTGGTTTTTTAATGAGCTGAGACAACCGCACACATATAAAAAAGCACAAAGGAAAGGTTTGGAACATGACTGAAAGTCAGTTTAAATAAACGGGTTCGCTTACTCAGTCAAGGCAACAAACATCATCTTTGTCTTTTTGTGAACTTAAATTTTATTGCTTCTCTTTTCTGCAGGAAGTTGTACATTTGATGAGGGCTTCTCTCAGTGCGACTACCAACAAGATCCTTACGATGACTTTGACTGGACGCACATCAACACCCAGGAATTGCCATATGTCTCACCGCACCTGCCACAAGGTGAAGCTCAAATTCCTTTCCCCTCATGTTTGTCATCTCCCTCTTCATCACCTCAGAGTGTGGAAAGCAGCTTATTGTTTAATGCATTTTGAAGTGCTTGAGCTCTTTTTCGAGTTTCACCATTTTTTTTAGATGTAATTTCTTCTTATTACTGTAGTACATTTATTATGTAGGATTATTACTGCACTGCTATATGCCGAACAGTCAACTTCTGATAATCACATTGTGTATACTATGAACAGTGGTTTGCAACTTTTGTTTTTGTTGGTTGCTTTCCCTTAAAAAATGTTTCAGTGAGTTGTTAGCAGCTACATTTTTTTTTGTCTAATTTTCCCAGGTGGTTTCATTTAAACAACTATATAAGCCTAATTCTGAAGCAGAATTACCCAATATTTCAAAAAAGTAAAAATAATTTTGCAGAGAAGCTTTTTCCCCCTCTCAATTAATCATTCCATGGGCCCGCAGATGTAGTTTGCTCCCTTTTGGAGGGGGTCAGCCCCTAGCCTGGGAATCACTGGACTAAATGACCGAAGTGTATGCAGTATAAAACTAGCTCTACCTCGGGCAGCTGCCGCAGCAAAATGCTTCTTACATATTGATGCATCAGTGTTCTGCAGATCACATACTTTTATTTGGATGCTTTAAGTTTATTTTGCTGATATACTAGTTTTGTGCTTTGGCTGAAGTAGGAGCTGATTGACGGACTTTTACTTTAATGGAATATGTATGTATCACTGTACAAGTTCTTGGTACTTTTTTCTCTCCTCTCCTCTCCTCTCCTCTCCTCTCCTCTCCTCTCCTCTCCTCTCTAATCAGTTGTTTTTTTTCTTCATGATGATGATGAAGGGGAAATTAAATCTTTCTGCCTCAGGGCTGAGGGTCTAATTAACAGAATATGAGGTCATTAATCAACGGCAGGGAACAGGGAAGGTTGCCTGCTTTACAATGTTAAAACCAAAAATGTTATAACAGTAACCAGCTATGCAATGTTGAAATGATAACTAGCTTTACAAAATGAAAACCACAGAGTAAGAATGTCAAGTGGAAGTATGAAGTTAACCACATTAAGGAAACTGTTGCACTGTAGCACCACAAACATATTAGAGTTTGTTTCTCAACATTGTTTCTCCTTTCCTTTCCTTTTCTTTTTTATCTCACCTTACCTTCATTCCTTTCACCCTCTTCTCTTACCATTTGTTTCCTCTGACCTCTCCTCTTCCTCTGTTGTGGAAGATTATGATTTTGTTTCCATGACAATGCAGTGCTGTTATTTATCTCTCAGACTTATCTTCATGACAACCCAGGCTCGCTGACATTTAGAGAAAGGTTCATTTAAAAGCCGACTTTTTACAATTTTCACACACAAACACACACTTTGTTGCTGTGTGGTACATGTGTGGTCTTGCATATAATTAAGCACTGACACAAGAGTGTGGTGCCCAGTGGTACAAAGCCAAAGTCTAGCATTTAGCATTATTAATACCAAGTGGTGTCACTGTGCCGAGAGGGCAGCGTTGGCAGCCTGAAGAGGTTAAATACCTTGCCTAAGAGTGCAGAGGTAATGGCTGCAATTAACATAGCATTAATGGCTGTTGAAGCTAGTGGAATGAGCGGGGGCATGGGGATGGCAGAGCAGGTTAATGGTTTGGAGACGTTGGTTGCTAAAAGGGAGGTTCAGAGCCTTGCCTAAAGGTATGGGAGCATGAACTGACATTTGATGTGTTAATAATGCCAGCGGGGTGTGGAACAGTGGTGCAGTGGATGGAAAACGAGGTTGCTAGAGGGAATTACAGATGCAGCACTTGGCTAGGTTTCTATTTGGAAGGAGTTAAGGGAAATGGGTGAGGGGTTGAGTTGGTTGCTTAAGTGCCTTGCCCAGGGAAACTTTAGTAATGTCTATTATTAGAATAGTTTTCTCAAGCTATCCTAGCCACCAGTAATTTAATACTCTGGTCTGGCTAACTACAGTCTCCCTGAGGGCATGGCTTGATTTAAGAGGAGTGGCATTAAACTCTTTTGGGTTCTGACCCCTGAAAACAAAGGAATACCAACCCCATTGTTTGGGGAGTTGTTAAGAGTGCTCGGCATCCAAAGACCTTTCGGAGTGACTTTTTTTTGCTGATTAGTACATCAGGGGGTTTATTTTGTCAAAGGTAAGGGCAGTATAAAAGGAGTCATCTACTAGGGGAGTTACACAGAATCATTTTAGAGTTATAGCAGAGAAAAAAATGATAATTTTGTTCCTTATAACCCACATTGATTTGTACCAGTTGCTAATCACCATTAATGCTCATGGCAGTACTGACATTGCAGGGACAGTTTGGCAGTGTTTGTAATAAGAGATAAAACTCTTCTATGTAATGTCTCCGGGGGTCGATGTTGGCACTAGTCACCATGGCAGGGTCTACAAGCTACTCTGGCAATGCGCATTGTGCCAGTTGAACATTCATGGGCAGGGGCCCTGTGGCTCAGTGGACTAAAGCAGATACTCTTGACTCATAATGTTGTCAGCCAGTACCACTCAAAACCTATTTGGCATGCCATTCTCTCCATGTCTCTCATGTTTATCTAATAAGGGGGGGAGGCATTTAAAATGCACCAAAGCTGGTCTCATGTGCACTAAATGTTTTAATAATGATCAAATAATGAAGAAGGCAGCAACACCATTATAAAATCCTTAAAATCACCAATAAATCCAACCTTTGTGACTCAGTTCCTACAAGACGTGAGTGTTAACCTTCACAAAAGCAGTATGCAGTTTAATTAAAAATTATAACAATATGGGGACATTTTTAAAGCAACAAATTAAGATGGACGTGCTAATTAAATTTCAGGATTATAAGGCAATGCATAAGGTGTCAGTAAAATAATGAATTATAGTCAGAAAAGGGAGGAATTGTAGCTTAGTGGGAATGTAATTTTTAGTAATCATTGCCACTGTTGCTTATATGTATAGAACACTGAGCATGCCCTCTGGAGATGCAAGCAGTGTCTTGAAGTGAGAAAAAAAAAAATGAAATTAACTCCATGTTTGACTCGGGGCTACATAATCTGGAGTCTGTGCAGTGATCTTCCTTCTTATGAATGAAGAGCATGTGTTACTGTGGAATGGTATTTGAAATCTCACACATCTTGATTGGTGCCTTAAAATGCTAAAAATGAAAATACCCCATTAGCTGTTATTCCAGCAGCTAGCTGTTATTGTTTTGCTGGAGAATACTGTCCCCAGTCTGCCCTGCTACTGCTGTTGTTGTTGTTATGTGGCATATCTGGGGCTCAAGGCTATCACAGCGGTATTTTTAGTCTCATCTTTAATTATCCTGTGTCATTACTCTATTACCGGCCATTTTAGACTTTAGCCATTCAAAGGAATCAGCCATTTTAGAAACTGGCAAACCTCAAGTGTCAGATGTTCTTGGCATCATGAGGTGCTTGCTTAGCATGGGTGTAGCAGTGTAGCATCAGTTTTGTGTGCAGTCAGTCTTTAATTATTACTCATGTTTTCAAATGCAGCTTTTGTGCCAGGTTAAGTCTTGTCATTGTACTGGTCTTATAGACTGATATTCATGTGATTTCTAGAATATATGTTGGAAATTATTTCAGTAAACAGACGCTGTTGTCACATATTACTCAGCTGTTTTCAACCTATACTAAATCCTTTCCCTGTTATATTTTTGTCACAAGCAGCGTTTTGATTAGCTGAAGTGCTAAAGGTTATATTTTGCAACGTTGTTTGTGTTGTGACATATCTGGGTCTCTGACTGATAGGAGTATTTTTAGCTGGCACATCATCTTGGCAGCCATCTTAAAGGCTCTTTTTTTCATGTCACCATCTTAGCATCAGTGGCAAAAATAAAGAAAAAAATAAAGCGAGAGATGTCCATTATATGTTGATTTTGGAGCAGATTTAGATGGAGAGAAAATCGTTGCTGGCCTTGTTTTGTTTCCAGTCTGATTGGCTGTGGTCCAGTTTGGCTGGAGTCATTTTGGGTTTTGTTTGTGACATTCAGAACCAAGAAGTGAGATTATTCTAATACCTGCATGGCAGAAAAAAGCACAGGGATAAAAAGAAAAGAACAGCCAAAACAATAACTGGGGTACTGAGAAGCTGATGTGCGTGTGTGTGTGCATGTGCGCACACATGTCCGTGCCTCCACATGTTTGTGTGCATCCGTTCAAAGCCTGTTATGTTCTGCTCCATTCTGCAGAGAGATGTGTTTTCTCACAGTAGATTAGCTAAACAATAAGTGATAAGCGCTATTGTCTAGAACCCATTGTATAGTACATATTATGTACAGTCTAATATGCAAATAGAATTAACCAGGGGCATTATATAGAATGTAGGTTTTTATCCAATTTAACTTTATTTAATTGTATTTAATTCTGTACTGTCCTATTCTATTCTATTCTATTCTATTCTATTCTATTTAGGACTACAACTGCAAATGCATTAATTTCAAATATTCAAGTGTGGGTCAACTAATCCTATTTAGGATTAGATTCATGGTATCTCATGTTGTGCAGCCAAGCATTTCAAACCCAAAGATATCCAGTTTATGATAATATACATTTGTCTTCATAGGTGATTAATAAGAATTGCATATTCAAAACGAATATAACAATATAGGTTTCAAGGAATTAGACTTAATCGTTATCATGGGATAGTTTCTCTGAATTTGTGATGAGCTAATGTGAGATTAAACATCAAGGAGAGCGGGATCACATTTTATCATATTTCATTGCATCAACATCTGGTTCAGGTCTGAGCTGATTACTAGAACATCTGGAAGGACAGTTTGTCTGTCCTGTCGGTACAGCCAGATTATTCCCTTCAGTCAGCTATAATGGTATATCATGCTATTATGGTATAGTACTCAGTAGGCTAGCAAAGTACCTGAAGTATATTTATTCTTGGCTTGCTCATGTTGTAGAGAATAAAATTTTTTTCCAGTGTCCCATTGTGTTAGCATAACAAAAGTAACAGATTTTTGTGTGAATTCAGTGTTGAAGGGGCCAGAATAATGCAAACAACAGAAATAAAAACAGAAAAGGATCGCCCAGAGAACTGCTATGAAATAAAATCAACCACTAATCATAAAATCAGTGTGAAATCTATTGTGACAATTTGAAGGTTCCAGTTCCTCAAATGGTGATACAGCAGTGTTTGTTTCCTGCCATACAAGCACTGTTTAATCACTTATGTATATTAAAAAGTGGTGCACCGTTTATCCATTCTTCTTCCGGGTGTTGCTCTGGTTTCTTCTCAAGAAGCAGCAAACATTTAGTTTCCTCTGTATGCATCAGTCCAGCTGTTGCATATCTTCAAATTATTTGTATTTGTTTCCAACCTTGTCCGAGTCACTTTTATAGACTCCTTCAGCTGCACGTACTGGTGCAGTTTCTCCACTATTTCTAAAAGGACTGCTGAGTAGAAGGTAACTCATACAGGGGAGGATTATTAGAAGAAACAAAACACAGTGCAAAATAACATTTTAAAGTTTCTAATTACTTTAGACTGTTATAACCTTGTACAGGAGCGGTCGGATGCTCATGTAGGTACATACAGCTCACTCTTTGGCAAATGCAGTCATAGTCTCACTGAGTCTACACACTAACTAGCCCCTCAGAGGGCATCTTTGCTAGTCTGTTCAAGCACTGAATTTTTGAAGGTATGTGTTGGCACTAGCACAAGCAGCTGCAAACAAAATGAGCAATTCATTGCTCCTGATCCGGTCAGATTTAAAATTGCTGCGTTGTTTGCTTTTCAGCTGTGGTTAAAGTCCTTTGTTTCTGTCCTTTCACGCAGGTTCCTACATGTATGTTGACGTCTCGCAGTATGATGTTGGAGAAAAAGCCAGGTTTCAGCTGCCAGTCATGAAGGAGAATGATACTCACTGTATCGACTTCAACTATCTCCTCAGTAGCCCTGATGGCTCCAGCCCTGGCACGCTCAACGTGCTGGTGAAGGTACTGAGATCCGATCTAGTAGAGTAAATTGGAAATGTAGTAGTTCATTGTCTTAAAGAGACCCTATGATGCTCATTCCCACCTACTTCTTATTATTTCTGGGCTAGAGTGACTTTGCGTGATTCACAGTTTAAAATAATCCTTTTTTATCTTATACTGGGCCTTGGCGCAGCCTGTTGTTTTAGCTGTGATCTGAAACTAACTGAGCCTTACTGGCCCTCACAATCAAAAAGTTTGAACGGCAGATGTGTCAGCCGTGTGCCTGAGAGAACCCATTGATGTTGTAAGCTCTCTTTGACATCATACAGATATAAGAATAAAAAATAAAATGGATTACCTGCACATATGGTGACTTCATTATTTGTAACTTTGGCCACGTTTATGTCCAGTTATGTACAGTTAATATGTGCCAGAAAATAGAAAAACATAGTAGTCCTCAATTAACTGAGGATTATATTTATTCGGATTTTTCTAACTAGCAAACAAACCAGCTGAATCACTACCATATGTACACCTCCACCAGCCACTATACAGCAGTGTACATTCTCTGAGGCTAGATATTATAGATTGCAAGCTGGATTGCATTATTCTAAATTAATTAAAGCAGCTTGTTTGTCACAAAAGCAGATGGTGACCAAAGCCTCTCCATTTAAAACAAAACAAAACAGAAGAAAACAAAGCAAAAGGATACTGGATTTATTGGAAATTCTTGGTTTTGGTTTTATGAAACATCCCCGCAATTATTTCAGCTAACATTCAATAGAGGCTGCTGATTGCCTTGCTTTAACCAAGACTTTCATTTCACAATTGAACATGATTTTTAAAGCAACACACATGCATTCTCACGTTTATTTCAAATTAACATTATGTTATTTATTTTATCTAAATAATATAGAGAAGTACATTCACATATCTGGTGCTTTGACAGTCTATTCCACAGTTATTTCAGTAGCACCTATTCTTTTCTTTTTTCTGTGTGTGAATGTTCTTAGAAAACACATTAAGATTAGATTGTAGTTTCTTTGGAATTTCCTGGCTAGAGAAAGGTGAGTTGTAGTAAACCAAGAAAAAGATGCCTGACTGGAATGTAAAAGGGGCCTCTGTGGATAAATCATGAATTACAGTGCGCTGCATGCTTATAGGTTCATTTTTGTGTAAACTATTTTGTGACTGATTGTGTTTCTGTTTGATTTCTAGGTGAACAAGGGTCCCTTGGCTAACCCTATATGGAATGTGACGTCCTACACTGGTAAAGACTAGCTCGCAGCAGTGCTTAATCTGAATCAATTCAGCATTTACGCATTATAACTGCTTATTTTGACTCCGATGTTGTTGTCCAGGTAAAGACTGGCTGAGAGCCGAACTTGCCGTTTCCACCTTCTGGCCTAATGAATATCAGGTAAATCGGTAAAAGATCAAACAGCAGCTTCACAGTTAGAGCATCCCACTATCATGTATATTTCTTTACTTTCTGTCGAACTGATGTGAAAACGCAGATGTCACACAGACACACACAAATAAAGGCAAACACATACACGTGCTGTGAGGCAGGCAGCTGATTTATTTGTGTTGACTGGGGCTCAGGAGGTGGCGATTAGGCTAGAAAGACACTTAGAAAGACCAGCCGGGTGTGTGTTTATGGGTACATGTGTTTGCATGCATAGGGGTGTGTCGCCATGCTGGATACTGAGATTGTTGTCATTGCCCTATGGTCTTGTTTATGTGTTTTTAATGAGCAGCTGTCTGACCTGACCCTGACCATTGTATAGGAAAATCTATTGCAGGAATATTGTTTTGGTTGCATTATACTGATCTTGTGTGTGTATTTGTCTCTTCCTCTTTCCTAATTTCTTATGTCAGTCAACTTGATCTGTGCGCTGTCGTTGGCTGGTGTTCACACATGTGTGTACGTTACAGGCTGAGCGTTGTAGCAGGCATACACACACTGATCATGTTAACACACACAGCCAGGGGACTGTGTAATATTACTATAAAGCAAAGTGTAAGAACATCCTCTAAATGGCCCATCTGGAGCCCAGTCCCCCTCAGCGGAGATCACCAGCATGAAACTCGTGTGTCAACATGTTTTAATTGGAACATAATCATCCAGGTTTGCCAAGGATTATATAGGTTTTGAGGCTGGGAAACAGGTTATTGGATTTCAGAGTATGAAGCTATTTTATCATGTTGGAACATGTTTCTCTGTTAGCACTTTAGCTTCAGCTGTAATGAGACTCGTTTCACCAGGGGAAGACCTGTCACGTGCAACAACAGATGCACGTACGAAATGCAGACAAAGCCACGTTGCACTGTTTAAGAGGACCTTGTAGTCCTCTTAAACATTTTGTCTTTCTTGGCTCTTTATTTCAACTGAAAACTTAACAATCTTAACCGTTTCTAGATCTCCACACTGCAGTGAAGAAAGTACTTTATTTTATTGTGGCTAACACAACATGTCGTTAAGTCTGTTAATTAGATGATAATAATATCTGGTGACGGTTTGATATCAGAGTAAAAATATATTCCAAAGCGCGCTGCTTTAACTGATGCTTTTGTTTATGTTTCTTTTTTTTAAAAAATGTGACAGTAAATCTCGAGTTTTGAGCTCTTGGTTAGACAAAACAAGATATTTTAAGACTAATTTTCTCACAGGAACTTAAGTTACCTTGAGCGTTAATTCATATGATATATATACAGAAACAGTGCCCAAACACAATTTACATTTATTAACCTTCGGTCTATAAGATGACACGAAAATGTTCCTTGCCTGCAGCTTTAAACATGCTTGATTCAATGGCCATGCATGCATAAACTGTATCTGAGTGACAAACTCTGGAGTAATGATCTGTCAGTCTGTAGGCTTTAACAATGCAGAAAACAATAAACCTGCTCTACACTGATTGGATTGGTCAGATAGTGAGTGTTTGACCCCCCGTATGTATCAGAGGTGACCGCAACCCAATATATGAACATGAATTCAAATGGTAGACAATTAACTTTTACAAGAAGGTAAAATGACGTGCACCCAAGCCACATGTCCCTGGGCATGATGAAAGTCCTTTCAATACCACACTCATGAGTACACAATCATTAGCCGAGTGTAGATTTAAGACTAGCTCAAAAAAAAAGAACATTGATTATAATCTTTGATTTGACCGCAGTGACTTATTTCACTGCCAAAAGAGTTGGCCTGAGATTTGAAAATGTTTAAAAGTTTGATGTCAAGTTTCTTGCTTTTAAAGTTCCTAAATGCTAAAATTTAATTGGACACCAGTTGACAGACCTTGTGTACTCAGTCTTTCATTCTCTGTCAGGTTCAGACAAGTTCATAACCAACATATAATTTGTTCAGCTAAATGTCCACAGCCAAACCTCAGACTATACTGTGGGTTAGATTCCACTCATACGCTGCAAATTCAGAAAGGTTGTTAAAGATTTTTTAATCTCACCTTTGAATAGCATCGCTGGTGAGGAGTCAGCCCTAAGCCACACATTTCATTTAAGTATTATGTCTATATTAAATAGATTTCCTTTAGGCTATGTAAGAAGAAAAAGTATTAAGATAATTTGAGAGGATTCATATTATTCACTTTATTTGGAGAACATTCATTGCCCAGACTTGTGACCTGTGTTCGTCCTCGATGACTTGAAGCTGGAAATAAACATAAAACATTGCTTTATATATTTTTATACACGCACCTACATGCAGGTGTATGGGAGGCAGGCAGACAGGCACGCTGGGCGACAGATAGACAGAGATGAAGGTATTAAAAGTCAGCTGATGTCTTTCTGCTGGGCTCCGCAGTGAGCTATGAGTGAAAGATGATAGGAGAGAGAGACAAGATAGATTGGTAGGGGAGGGAGACCAAGAGGGGGAGAGTGTGACAAGCAGGAGATGATAAGCTATGGGTAAACAGTTCACGGCAGATTTCCTTTTACAGGTGATGAATGACAACAACTGCTCACTGCCTTGCTCTCTTTCTCCCTCTGCCTCTCTTTTTGATGGCTACCTCCTCTTTTCTCCTCCTTTCCTTTCTCTTCTGTTCATTAGGTGCTCCTTTCTAAATAAACACTGTTAGAAAACAGACGGCAAGCGAGAAATAGAGAAAGGGAAAAAGGCCTTGGAAGTATGGACAAGGAGGAGGCAGTGAAGAAGAGAGAGATTACGATGAGGTGGATTTTCCTTATTCAGATCCTTAGTGAGCTGCAGGGAAGTTGAAGCACCTGTTGACTGTTCTGACTCCACTTAAAATCTACAAATTTAGCTTGCCAATATTATTCAGTGTTAAGCAGGTAATTTACCTACTCAGCCATGATTGCTTATGTCTTCCAAGCAATCATACTAACACATGAGAAATTAGTTCACAGCAGAAATGTCCACAGATGCGGTTTTCTTATTTTCATCAGATTCACAATGACCACCCATCGTATTTTAAAGTTATATATACATGAAATATCCTAATGGTTAATCTATTTTGCCCAATGATCAGCTTACATTAAATACTTTGTAAAGTCCTGGTGGATTAACAAACACTCTGCGTTTCCATTCCCCAAGGGAATCAAAACAAGTATGACAGGTTTGTTTTTCCAGTTCATCTGAGGCCATTCCCATAACGCTGAAACTTTCACTTCCTTCTCCAGGTCGTGGTACTCGAGTCACATTTTAGTTGTACCCATAAGAATCAGCTGTTTTCAACTGCATGGACTATCCAGCACTTTTAAGGTGGATTTTGGTCTTACAGATTGGTTAGTCATAACTTACGTTTTGGCATCACAGTTAAAATTGTTGCAATTATTACATAACGTTTAAAGTGTTGTGGATCCTCCAACACTAAGAAGAAAAAGACTTAAATGGCTGATCAGGGGGCTGTTCATGTAGTAGAAAGGCAGCTAATGGCAGCCTCGCATGCCTCTAATGTGTGACTCTGTGTGTTTGAAATATTTATCAATCTTTGACCTGCTGGTAGCACAAAACGAAATTAGGAATTATCCTGTGGGGAACATGGATGTCAGTATAATGGATTTACTGAATTTAACTCCCAGGGCCAATGCTATTATCATAGCTATAGAAAATTGAATTTCGTGTATTTATTTTTGGGGTTTTTTTTCATCCTTTGCTGAAGTTCTCATCATGTGTTACATGCACAGATGTTTGAGAACATAAGGAAAACAGACAGATGTAGTAGAATAAGACAAAAGAGGAAAGGAAAGGAAAAATAGGCATGGGGAAAAACAACAAACAGATGGGTCATAGCCCTTTGCTCTCTAACTTACCACACTGGATTTCAGTACATACTATAATTTCTTTGGCAGCCATTTTTGTGTGCCCAAAGAGATTACTATGATCCATAAGGAAGTATCTCATTTATCCTCCCTGCCTTGTTGGGCAGAATGTATAAATCCAGCGGCATTCAGGATGGCGGTTTTGAATTTATCCAGTTTAAAGCACATCACCGGCTGCTGTCGGTGACTTTCAGCCTGCTTTAAGATTGAATTGTTCATATTCACAACAATCTGAAATGGCAATAGTCTGACTTTGCAGCTTCCACTGCACTTAGGATGCATCAAAACAGTTTTTGATCTGGTAACAGTGCTAAAGAGTTGATTTCGTAACCATAAGGGGCTTGTGATTTGCAAACAGAGCATTTATAGATTACTTTTCTCTCAGGCTTTCACTTTGTTTTTCCTGTTGTTGTATTTTGTGTTTTTGATACACGGTTTATGTGCACAAATTGTTACATTTGCAAATTCAACTTCTTCAAGGTATCAAGCTCAAGCATTTTGTGTGCTACTTGTAAATGCTGTTGCCAGTAATTTGTGCATGCTAATTGCATGTGAATTTACTAATTAGCATATTAAAAAGGTGGTATTTCAGGATGTCTTCATCTCAGTGTTGATATTAACTGTTTAAACTGCAGTTGGGAGAGCAATAGGTAAATTTCCTCTACTCTCTTCTCTCAGGTCATATTTGAAGCTGAGGTTTCGGACAGCAAAGCCGGCTTCATCGCCATAGACGACATTCAGGTGCTCAGCTACCCATGCGGTGAGTCATTAGCATGCCAGCAATTAGTCCTAGTTCGCTGGATAGACGCTGATAGCTTTGGCCACTAATTAGACTGTACCTGGGATGGTTTCTGTTGCACTTGAATGGGTAGATAAGTGGGAAGGTGACACAAGAGAGGAGGGATGCGGCAAGAGGAGAAAGACGAGTCGTGGAGAAAAATGAGAGAAATAAAAAAGGAGAGAGGAGGAAACACGGAGAGAAAGAGGGGAATAGGAGAGAGTGAAGCGGGAAATGAGACAGTATTAGGGCAATCATGGAGAGAGAAGATTCTGACCACTCAGCAGTTCTCTCTCTTTCTCTTTAACCCACAAGCACACACAGATGCGCACACACACACACACACAGAGTGAACAGTAGCTTTCTTGTCTCTGTACTGACAGGAAAGAGATGAGGGCTGCGATCCATTTTAAATTCTCAGTACGTCTCAAGTCTTCCTCTCTTCTTTGCTTGAGTGTTTCCTTACCACTAGAGGCTAGGAAAAAAAAGTGTTGTGACGACAAACTGTTAACAGAAGGGTCCGTTAATCTAAAGCCATAGGCATGTTCCTGGAGAGGAAACTATTACAGCTGTTTTTGTTATCTATCTAGCAGAAGCACTGAAATCTTCCAGGACAGTTCTGTTTCTTAATGGATTCTATTGATTATAAGTCATAAAAATAAAGTGTCGTGAACAGTCCCCCTTGTAGAGTTTGTGGGGTCGTGGTGTCCCTGTGGTCCCTGTCTCTGTCAGAAGTTGTCGATATGAGTCTGAAACACATTTCTACACTTGGACGTGAAATCTTGTAAAATATGAGGGGGAAAAAAAGGATCCGTGGTCTTTTAAAGGCAGAGCAGCGGGACCCTTAATAGGAAGGAGCAAGTATTTAAAAAGGAATTAGTACTTAGTCTCCACAGTGGAAGCATTCATTCTCACAGCTGCATTTCTGGACACACGGGTTTGTGTGTGTGCGCACACGTTCACATGCGTGCATGTGTGAGCTTGTGTGTGTGTGAGCGTGTGTGCGTGTGTCCGTGTGTGTGTGTGTTTTCATTCACCATAGGAGCTGCTATCTATGATTGCAATCACATCCCCAGAATAAAGATGTCATGGCTTAACTGCATCTTCAGGGTCTAAAAAGGCTTACTTCATTATCTTAGCATGGTATTTAAGAACTGGAAGCTATATCAGTCACATGTAGTGAATGTGGCATTATTGTTACCTGCCAATGGCAAGTCAGTACTGTGGTCCAGTAAAACATAATAATGATAAAAATGAACATATTCCTCAGGGTGGCCCATCGTCCTGAAATGTATTGTGTGTTTCTGATAAGGTGACCGTTTTGTCACCTCATTTCCATTTTAAAGAGAGGAATAAAATCAAAACATTTTAAAGCACAAATACATATATCCTCGCTGTAAACCTAATCTGATTCGCCTCTTTGTTTGACCTCATTTCCTCCAGATAAATCGCCTCATTTCCTGCGCCTTGGGGATGTGGAGGTGAACGCTGGACAAAATGCCACTTTTCAGTGTATCGCCACGGGACGAGACACCTCGAACAATAAACTCTGGCTACAGGTACAACCAAGAAAACATTTGCAAACCGTGTACTGTGTGCTGTTATTGCATGAACAAGTTCTACAAGGCGTTTGTAGCAAGACCAGATCTAAATGACTAATTATGATTATGCACAGTTGGGGTTATTGAACTAGCAGTATTTAAATTGCAATAATATTTGCAGCCTTTCAAGCTCATACACAAAAACAGCATGTTTTGTCACATCTAACAGTGGTATTCATTTTAGTGTACCCAAATACAACATTATGGAATGGATTTCAATTATTTACTTATTTATTTTTACAGACTATGACAGTAAAAAAATGTATTTAAGAAAGTCAACTTTAAAGCCAGAAAGGCTCGACAAGTTAAGAGAACATTCAGAAACATGCCACTGGACTCAATTAAGAGCATGTTTTCTGTAATTTGGACAGACTTTCTCTTCATTATATGACTCTCTATCTTCATAAAGTTGCATTTTAACGTCCATTAAAGTACAAATGAAAATGAGCAAGGTCTTGCTAAATCTGTCATTGCATTCTTGTGCTCATTAATGTGAGCAGTTCCTTGTAAAATAATATAAATATTCAGTATATAGCTTTATGTACAGAAATTAGCGACACAAAGAGTGTACTGAATGTGACACCCTTAGGACTTGTATGTCCAATTATAAAGTGTCAACTGCGCAAACACACAAGTACACACTCACACAGTCACAGTCCCACTGACTGACTTCAGGCCATACATCTAGCAGCTAACATGATTAAGAGTTTAATAGCTGCTGATTTCATTATGGTTCTATTGTAGCCATGACCTTCAAACCTGCTGTCAGCGAAGCAGAGGGGGATGAGAGTGTGTACACACATGAGTGTGTGCGCGTGTGTCTGTGGTCAGTGCTGCCTGACCATGAGCAAGGCATTTAACCCTTCATACCCACTGCAACACCTGATCTGTGTGTGTGTGTGTGTGTGTGTGTGTGTGTGTGTGTGTGTTTGTCTGTAATTCAGAGGAGAAATGGAGAAGATATTCCAGTGGCTCTGACCAAAAACATCAACCACAGACGGTTTGCTGCCTCCTTTCACCTCAAAGAAGTCACTAATCAAGATCAAGATCTGTATCGCTGTGTCACCCAGTCAGAGCGCGGCTCTGGGGTGTCCAACTTTGCTGCGCTCATCGTCAGAGGTGAGGATTTTGAAAAACATTTTCAAGGTTATTTAATAGATTTTCTGTCAACTTCTTAGCTGCTTTTTCTTAATCTGATAGTATATTTATATATAAGCTTTTTGAAGAATTTTTGGACATACAATGAAAGTTTCCAGTGTATTCATTTTTAATACAGTGTGTCAACAAAGTCAGACAGAAGTAAACAAAAGCAGGATTCACAGAAGCTTGAGCCATTTATCAAATTTGTTAGCTTAAATCACAGCTGCCAATAGCATATTTTATCATTAGCTAAGTAATGAAGTTTAATTCAGTGATGTTTATTTGGACAGTCAACAGTGACTCCAGTGCAGCATGAAGTAAATAACGAGTGATTTTGGACTAAAGCTTCATTTTAAGGGCAAAATATTTAGTTTATGATGTTGCCCCTTATGAAAATTAATTGTCCACCCCTGATATAGAAGATGTCTTATGATATAAAAGAGTGATTTAATTATAGACTATGTGATTAAAAGGTTAATGCTGAGTTACATCCTACGTGCTTCCATGTACCCTGGCTAGCTGTTTTCTTGACCTCACTGTGTGTTTTTCTGGTTTTTTTTTTGTTATGAATAACTTTGTGTTGGGCATAACCTTTCAAATGCCAAATTTCCTTTTCTAATCACATGTACATCCACTGTGGCTGACTCATAAAATGAAAATCACTAACACAATATAGGCTAATGAGGATAGTTCATGTGGGAGGGTATGTAGATATATGTGTGCTACTCTTGTGTTTGAATGTGTGCGCAAATGCTCCGTCTGTGTGTGTGGATGCTTATATGAGGATGAGATAGCTCAATTGTTGTCTATGCGGGCATGGGCGTGCTGTGTCTGAGTGT
>VUQG01021924.1:11067-22884 GCA_015106755.1 Etia nguti | reverse complement strand
GGAAGGAAGTTGGTTTGGAAACATATCTGTCGAAGCTTCATCTTCTGCTTTGCGTTTGTGTGGGAGCCCCGTCAAAAACCTCTCCATTACGCTAGCAGTGTCCAAGCGTTCTTTCTTTTTTTTTTTTATTCATACCACGCCCCCCCTGCAATGGCTCTGCGCCCCCCACTTTGGGAACCACTGTCCTAGGGCAAGAAACGGACGCCTCCGCTGAAGCATCAAGCGCTACATGAATGTGTATGAGACTGGGTGAATAAGAGTCACAGGAGAACATGAGCACTGAGGTGCTATTTAAGTACTAGTCCATTTAACATTTTACCATTAGCAATCTTTAAAACACCACTTTTAAAGTTTTAACTCTAAACATGCAGTTTAAAAACTTTAGACTATGTTAAGTCAATAAAGACAAAAACCAAGCTCAGGCTTTCAGGACACTCACACCGTTTAAACTGAACAGATAAATCAGACTATAGAAGTCATAATACTATAAATGATTTAATGTATTGTTGAACTGAGGACAGAAAAATGTAAAAGCAGTATTGGCTGATCTACTGTGTGTAGGACAGGCAGGCGTGGATACTCCATGAGAATCCAGAGACAAGCATGTGATGCAATCCTTAGCTAATTGGATATGTGTATTACAACGTCTGTGGTCACAGCTCCCTTATGGGGGCATGAAATAACAGGCAGCTGTGTGTGTATCAAGACACTTTGTGCATTTGCTATGTGTGTGTCTGTCTTTGTCTGTGTGTCTGTGCGTGTGGGTACGGGATGGCTGCTGAGAGGTTTATTAACCCAGTCCATCAAACCAGTGTGGGATTCACACTGAGACACCAAAGGCTTAAGGATGCAAGCATCACACAAGCAAGACAGCAAGACAGTTCCTCCCTGAAATACTAATATAATCTAAGCCCTTATTTTCTAACTCAGCTCTACCACCTACACACACACACCCTCGCCTCCATAAAGAGGGTGGGGGTGCTGTATACACAGGTAGTGAACTGTGCACTTTGATTTGACCAGCTTTGCTACCTTCCTAAGGAGAATACAAACAACAGCCTCACCAACCATGTACATATGGAGCACTTTTCTACTCTAAGCACATGTTACTACAAGCTTCATTTATTCAGTCACACACATTCATTTTGTCCTAATCAAACACTGCATTCAGTCTCTCGCCCAAGGATAAGTTAATAGAAACCATCCCAGCCTCCTGGGTGTGGACAACACTGTCCGGGAGCCTCTGATCAACAGCTGACCCACAAAAGTGACGCACATTGTCTGAATGCTCCAAAGTCTCAATTTGGAAATTCTGTGTGACTTCCTTCTTTAATAGGGATGCTCCTCGCAATTCATTTTTCAGTCGACTAAAATTTGAGTAACCAACTACTCTAACTCTTAATATCTGAGTGTTTCTTAGTTCAATTTGAGTATAATGTGAAAAGCTCTCTAAACGAATGCATCTGAAACCATTTATCACATTCTTCAGTAATGAATCATGCTGCTGTAAAACTGTGCGGTACCTCGCATCGTGCATCATCACCATTGTACGCAATACAACAGAAAAACACTTGCATATGAATGAAAACATGTTCTATAAAAGATGCTCACGTTTTCATAAAATAGGAGGAAAAAATAACATTTGAAAGTCTAATAAATCTAATAACTGGACATCTCTTTAATGTGTCCTGGGTCTCCGGTAGGACATGCCCAGCTGGGACACATCAGCCTCAGCTGGCTCCTTTCGATGTGGGGGAGTAGCACCTCTACTCCAAGCCCCGACCCAACTCCTCACCCTATTGCTAAGGGAGAGCCCAGAAAGCTCAATTCTTCCTCTCGTTCTAGTGGTGTAAGCAAAAAGAAATTTAAAAATCAGGCCTAGATTTATGGTGTTTCTCAACAACTATGCTTCATCTGGTGGACATTTAGACATAAGAGTTTACAGGACTTGGGCATCAATTAAAATTCTAACAATCAGAATAAATAACTAGCACGTCTGGTACCGACTAGCGACAACAGCGCCGATTAGTTGTCTAGTCGACTAATCGCGCACATCCCAATTCTTGAGTTATGGCATTCACAAACGTTACAGAAAATCGGACCTATGATCTTTGACCTCGAGATCCAGTTCGCTGAGATTCAAGCTTGTCCAAGACTTTTGGTAGATGCACCTCTGGTATGGACTGGAAGCTCCTACATTACTCCTTTTTACGGCTGAGGGGTTAAAAAAATGATTTCCCGTTATTACGATTTAGTCATAGCACAAAAGACACTGAATGTTCACCTTTCTGATCAGTACATTTTGCTTCAAGTTACTTTCTTTTGAGTCATTGAGCCAAAATTAGCAGGGAATTAAGGAAGCACCTTCATAAGAAAGCGTTCCACTAAACTATCAAACTGAGAATTCATTGTGCATATTTCTACCATAACGTGCTTGAGGCTTGCTGTGGATCATCAGCATCCTGTTTTTTCTTGCCATCATTCATGTACACATTCATGTTTGATTACATCCTTAAACACGTTACATGATACGTTTTGGTTTTTTGGTTGTTTTTCATTTTTAACCATGTGTTACCACTGGAGGTAAAACCTCCAGGCATCTCTTAATCAGAGCTTTTTTGATACAATAACCCAACAAACTGTTCTTGACCAGGCTAGATGAAGAAGACGTTTTGGTTTACCAAGCAAAGAATTCTGTCATCATCCACTTGAGTCACGTTTCATAGTTTTCAAAGCCTTTTGGTGCCAGTGTCCTCCTTTCTTTTTTGGCCATTCAGTCCAATTGTGACCTTCTTCACTTACAGTTAGGATTAGCAACAAAAGGCAAAAAAAAAAAAACCAACTACTGGATTCGACATGAAGTGATGAGGAAGCAGGCTGGCACAGGCCATAAAACTGGCTGTCAAGTATGTCATGACCTTTCTAACTGTGAAAATGGCTGTACAACCCAAATGGTTAATATATAAATATATATTAAAAATAATATATGATATAAACTAATGTAAATGAGAGGAGCAGTGGGCAAGCTCAACAGTAGTGAACAGAAGTGGGCAACGTGAATGTGACAGATTTAAAACTCATCAGTAAAAGTTTGTTCATGACTGTGTGCATTAAATCATTTTAAAGCAATAAAACAGAACAAAATATACGAACACACGCACTGCAGGCCATGTCCACAGATTTCACATGTCTGATTACTCTGCCTTGCATGGAAACTGAACTTAAAGACGCTCGTTCACACACTGCAAACCTAAACTTGACACATGCAGAAACTGTCAATATCGCCTTTTCAGCCGGTCGACGTGTCATCACATAACAACCATAAGCCTGGTTTTAGACAAGTTCTCCAGTGAAGCAGGAACTGGATTCAGGTATTGAAACATCCCGAACACCCTCTTAGTGCCAACTGTTTGATTAATGCTAGGAGCAGAGCGGTGAGTAATTCAAGAAAAAAGAGTAAACATGGACTTTATGTTCCTGTGGTGAACGCAAATCACCACCCAGTAAGAATATGCTTAACAGTACATTAAAACACAGTCCTAACCATCCAGTCAAAGCTGACAACATGTAAATACCTACATCTTATAATGCCGGGGTTTTTGTACATCAGCTCCCTGGTTTATGTCTAAAATAACTAAATGATGAGCCCTTTATCCCTAAAGATTAAAATAATAACAATAATAATAATAATAATAATAAGGCAACAAAAACAAGCAAAAATATTGCCATCATAGTATTTGTAGTTAAAGCTGATAAGAGCCAACAAAAGGAAATTCCTCCATTGCGCTGCCGGACTGTCCTTATATTTCCAAGCAAAATGTATCCAAAGGAAACGTTCCAACACAGAAATGTGTGTTAGCAACTACATTTAGGAATAATAAGAGTTTAAATGGGTACACCACACTTCTGTGACCTTAATTTATTTCTGATGAAACTCAAATAATGTACTCGAAAGGTCAACGACTTGAAACTAAGTAGAAACTGAAAAATCCTGAACTGATCTGAAATCATTTGTGAATAATGAGTGAACTAGAACTTCAAAAACTGTGACTGTTCAAGCCAAGGCTGCCTGCCACCTCCTCTTCCTCCACCTCGGGGTTCATGGGGAATAGTTTGCTTTCTTCTCATCTCTGTCAGAACATCCAGATCCTCTGTGGCACCTTCGACCCTTTGTTTCATCTAACTCTGCTGCCTCTGTGACTGACTCCAGACCCCCCACCCCCCACCCAAACAGACACCCCAGCCAGGATGATTAATAGCCCTCTGGTGGGACTCTCGATCCACTCAGCACATTGTTGAGAGCGTCTGAAACAGAACAACAGTTGCATCCCCACTTCAAACTGGGCCTAAGCCCTGCCTGTCATTCCCCGGTTAACTGGCCAGATTTACAGCTACTAACCAGCACTAGGTGGCAGCCGGTCTGAGGACCTGGAGCTACTTCTTTTAGCAGTTTTAATGGGACTCTTAAAACCAGTAGGCCAAATGCTTGCCACACCTGTATAATCCATGCTGTCTCCCATCAGACATCCAGGACAATGCTACACCGAGGCAGCTAATATTTCCATTCTATGCTTCCAAAGCATTTAGTTTGGTTCTTTGAGCAGGAATGAAAAGTTGAAGGTTTGGCACAAAACTGTCAGGCAACACTGCTTCAGTCCAGTTAATGATAAACAGTTTGACAACATTGAACAAGATCGTAGACAGCACCACCTCCAGTGTTAATTTTACTGACCATGTCAACGACCTTTTTCATTTCCTGATGAAAACGAGATGGTAACTAAAGAAATTCTAATGCACACGGACAAAACCCATGATGGAATTACTGACACAGTGAACAAAAATGAAATCTAATCAGAACCGATTACTTTGTGTCGAAAGTTAGGACGAGTGTGGAGGCGACATGATCAGTGTAACCTTGGTTAGATGTGCACATTTAATGGACCCAATACAAAGATATGGACACATGTGGGTGGCTGTAGCTCAGGTAGTAGAGCGGGTCACCTACTAACCCGAAGGTTGTTGGTTCGATCCCCGTCTGCATGCCAAATATCCTTGGGCAAGGTTGCTCTCCGATGCATTCATCGGAGTGCGAATGTGTATGAATGTTAGTTAGGTAGCACTGAAAACCTAGAAAAGTGCTTGTGTGATTGGGTGAATGAACAAGTTGTATGAAGGGCTTTGAGTGCTCAGAGTAGAAAAGTGCTATATAAGAACCAGTCCATTCTGCTTTGATGTCAGAGAAATGAGACGCTTCTGTAAAACCATGTGGAGCAACATTTAGTTAACTCAATCAACTTTAGATTTACTCGACTATAATCTTATAATATGTTGTTGACTAAAACTAAAACGTTAGATGCATACATGACGACCTAAACTAAATGAATATTTGATGTCAAAATTAAAACACTGGATACTTCAAATGATTATTTTTATATTTAAAAAAAGATTTGGGTTAAACTAATGAGCACATCACGTCACAACAGCACCAACAACAATACAGTCCAAGATTACCTAATGTTCCCATGACTTATGGGTTCTGCGAAGACTTGTACTTTGCCTCTTGTACCTTTTTGTTGTGTAGAACAGTGTAGAGTAGAAAGTGGTTGTAGGGATTTGTATTACATCTGTGAATGGCTAGAACCAGATGTCAGAAAGCACAACATACTGTAACCATCCAGTGAACAACTGCTGTGGAAATCCTCTAAATTAGACCCATCAAATAAAATGGAAACCATCTGTATGCCCAAAAAGACCAGTTACATGACAGTTACACTACACTCCTTCTTCTTATCAGCTTATCCCCTACCAAACATGATCTGGTTTACTGCTGGCAAATGTTATGATAAATTCAATACCTAAAAAAAAGGACAAGGCCAAAAACAAAAACCTCTCAAATCAGCCAATTTTTACAACATTTCCTGCTGAACAAATCTCGAATTTGGATAAAAATTTTTAAGGTACAAAGTTTGAACGTCTATAAAGAGTGCTGTGAAATTTTAGCTTTATATATCAAATAGTTTTCAGATATTTTGGAAAAATGGTCCGCCAACTCACTTTCAGGCCGTTTTCCGCACATATTTTACATCTTTAAAGTTAGAGTTAGTGTTAAATCTAAAAGCTCCACAATGTTGTTACATTTACATTTTTTCATAGTAAAACTTGTCATATTCATTTACTCCATGAAGAGTTAAATGAAAATAGCATTTTTGTGATTAAGCATTTCATATTCTGTACATGCGTTATTTTACAGCATTGTCTAATTAAAGTGTATATCTGAAGCCCAAGTTCCTCCTGACGCATTAATCCGCGTGTTAGAGTTTGTAGAACAGTGGTATACAAAAATGTGTCCACTTACGATTTAATCTAGACTATTTATCCTGACAAATCGGATTAAAGATTAATAGAAGGGATGGCTTCACTCGCTGCGATCACCGTCTTCTTACTGTGTCATAAAATGACACTGACAGAAGGAATGAGAACCTAATCTCATGCTTAAGGGTATCAGACGCCGGGGCCTCGCAGCAGACATGTGAAGCATCGCCATGAGGCAGATTCTCTTTGCTCAGAATGCCTTCATAAGTAAACATATTTGCATAAGCAGCTAAGCAGCATGAATTATGGCGCCTCTTCATCGGCATTTGCCAGTTGTCTTCTGCCACTTCAATTGGGAGTGATATATGTGTGAAGATCAGGTGGCAGGAAAGAGGAAGGGAGGGGTGAGACTGTTGAAGGTGGGGGTAAAAGGCCACAACCAGTTCATAAGTGCTTGGGCTGCAATCCCCAGAGGCATGCCAATGCCTACAACTGCATGCACGCGACCTTGAAATGAGACTACGAGGGACAGCATGTGTGCATTCTCCCCTTATGATTGACATGAAGGTAAAATGGGATGAATTAGTGAGGGAACACAGAGGGAACACAAGTATTGTTGTTCCTGTGGCCCTCAAATATCACTGAAATCAAATCAAACAAAGAAATATGAGGATTCAAAGACCTCAAACTAAATGATTAAAAATCTCATATTTTTGCCATAATTCTGCGATTGCAATGCCTCATAAGCCGGATAATTATTACGAATCCAATCTAGAGAGCAATCAAATCATCCTCCGCGATGTTCGTTCTGCAAGTCCACTGCCATGCCCCCAAGACATCCACTCCTCGTGCCGTGCTAGTGATTCGAGTCAATTAGAGGTGCGCTTGTGGATTTCGTTATTGTCTGGATGTAAAGGGGAAAGCTGTCAGTCAAAGGGCCACTCTAGCTATGTATCTGGAGGGGTGCAAGGGGCTCTAAACCTGTATTTGTATGAATAAAAATGAAGGGATTTAGGAGCAGACTGTTTCGCTGCAGCAAAGGGATGGGGGAGGTGGGAGTGCAGGGAGTAAAAAGAAAGAATTGAAGATTTGAGTAGCTGAGGTTCAGTGACTTCTGCATAACAAAAAACTAAGGTGAGCAGGAGAGGAAATAAAATCTGTTTCAGGAAGGGCTGTTCTCTGCTCTCCTGTAGTCTCAGAGGTATAGTCAGCCAATAAAAGAAATCCACAGAATTATTCAACAAGAGACTGAGACGGATTTCTCCGTGTGATAACAGTCCTGTGTGGGAGAGACCCTCTGCCAATGTCAAGCAAGAGATGAAGACTCAATCTGCAGGTCAAAATAATGCCTCCGACGTTAGAACACCAAAGCTTTGAGTTCACGGTCATAGGGAATCTAGTTGTGAAGACAATATGTCACCGTCAGCGGCTTGTTTGTAATTCCAGTGCAGCGCCCGGATTAGGAATAACATCGGCCGCGCGGTTATTCAAGTCATTACAACTGTTCCCCAACAAGCACCTGATGACACCATTTCCTTCCACATCAATCAGAAGAATTTATGCACACACCTCATTCTTGGTCTGCATGTTTCACAGTGTTTTCAGAGCAGTGGGGGGGAAACGCTTTGCTTTTGCTGTTTCAGGACAGCAGAAGAAAAAACAAATGCATTACCATCTCCTGTTTGTCTGCACGTTTGGGCAACTTTTATTTCTGATGAGTGAAACGTACCAACCACTACGACTAAAGCCAGCAGCAGTCAATCCAGTACTGTTCCTCTCCAGTGTAGAGACAACAGACAACTGCTAAACAATGAACAACAGAAATAGATATCTCACAGGGCGTGCTATCCCGGGGACCTGATTTCATACTGAAATGAATGTTCATTGCCTTTCAGCGGACTGCCACTTGTGCTACAATTTTTAGCAAGAAAATACCAATTCAGTTTCTCGTCACAAAGCTGTGAAAAGCACTCAGTTACACGAGTCTAATGAGATTAGCGACGGAGCATTAAATATCGCGCTCGATACAAACATCCCATGTAAATCGGTGGAATAGCTCCCGTTTCCTGGGACTGCCTGCCTGAATAAGGGCATTACAACACATGGTCCATCGCTGGCCCAACTATTTGACTGTGCTCTCATTGTTCTGAAGTCAAGAATGGCCTTATACTTTCCAGAAGTTGGGGGAAATCTTTTCCCGCTTTCACAAAAAAGACACAACACTTCCTTTCCCAGAACAATTCATCTCTTTGCTTGACAAGACTCCCTGCTATATTTACCCAACTAAAATTGCAGATGATATACTTCCAGCTGCACTACGGCACATGGTCCTGTCAATCACGCTAGTTACAGCAGAACAGGACTGCCAGAGCAACGAATGCTACGACGACACTAAGCTGCAGAGAAAAATGAAAAGAAATCTTGTGGGGACCAATTCCTATTTCCTTTGCTGTTTGACTCGTGTCGTTAGAGGAACGGAGACACACACGAGAGCGAACGGAATTACCGGGCTTTCATTAAGCAGACAGCTGGGCTACTATGAAGCAGCAAAACACAGCCCACCCACAAGATTTATCCACCAACACAGTGCTGAGGTTCTGTGTGAAACGCAAAGCTACAAAGATTTATTAGGCTGTTGTGCTGCTGCAAAAACAAAACAAATTGATCAGTCTCTCAAGCACTTTGGCTCTGCTGTGGTTATTCCTCTAACCAAAGTATGAATGAAACATTTGACAGGCTGGGTGCACAGGAGATTTGGACTTAAGGACGGAACAAGGCCTTCAAACATTCTTGACATCAAGTCATTACTTAATGCAAATGTCTAAAAAAGAAAAAAAGAATAATCCAGCATTACATTCAACTTCCAGTCTGGTCAAATACAGAACTATAATGCAGTCAGTGAGATTGGCGATTTGACGGCTGAAGGGAAAAGCTAATGGAAGGAGAAAAAGAAAAGAGGAGGGTTAGCTAGTGTTGTGGATTCCTCCTCAGCCAGCAGTGCCTGTCCATCTCACAGTGGCAGAGGCATTCCCTGGAGGAAGGCAGCAGCAGCGGTGGGGGCTTAGTGCTGTGTGTGTTTCATCTTTCCCACTGCTCACAGCTTCTACACCCAGAGCTGCAGGGCCATGGGAGCTGCCAGGATTCTCACTCCAAAGGCATGACAACATGCAGGACTGAGCCAGCTTGGACCTCTCAGAAAGAGCAGGCCAGTTGACGGAGAGGTGGGGCTTCAGACACGACCATTGTACTAACAGACACGTGGACTCGTGAATAACTAGTCCCACTCAGTAACAATGTTATTACACTAGAGGAAATGTTTACTACAACATGCTATAACAGCACTGCAAAGTGTTCCAAATGCAATACCCGAATCTACTGGAAACACAAGTGTGGGTGTGCCCTGGGGTATCTGCGCTACACCCTCTGCACCTTTGGTGGCCGGCAGCTCCAGGTAGTTAAACGGGAAATCATCATTTCATAAAACCGCCCAACCCTTCCCTGCACATTTACTTATTTTTGCTACTTATACTTTGTAATGGCACTACTGTGACTCTCATTTTAGCTTGACAGAAGAGCAACTTTACAAATGTCTGCCTGACCTGACCTTTGTATCAGTCAAACATTACTGATCATTGTTAACGCTTTTCTTTCAGACTCCTCGAGCAACTAGAACAAAAACATATCGAAACAGCAAAATGTAAACTATTGGTTCGTTCCTGCTCACGGTTAGATAAAAAGATCCCATTTAGAGCCAGTCAATCTCACAGGTGACCTATTGTGATCTCTGACATTTTCACATATGAAGCATTAAAACATGAGTCATGTAGACTGTCAGCTGCTCTGCAAGTACACAGGAGCTCACTAATCTATTTATATACATGTATACATGGTACACTTGGCATTTATTGAAAAATTAAAAAAATACTGTGGTGAAAGTCAAAAATCTCATCATCCCAATGGCAGGAAATGAATCCAAAAGGAAGTGAGACATTACGTAACTTAAATCTAAGATAAACGGACTGGTTCTTAGCACTTTATACAACATCCCTCATTCACTCATTCAAACAAGCACTTTTCTAACATTTATACACATTCACTCTCCACTGGACGCATCAGGGAGCAACTTGGGGTACAGTATTCTGCCCATACACTTCAGCATCCAGCCAGGGATCAAACCACCAACTTCCCAATTAGGAGATGACTCGCTCTACCTCCTGAGCTAAACCCATATATAGCACATTATAACACATCTATGTTGACAGTGATTTACAGAAGAACAGTGGACCTGTCCTTTAATTTCAACTTCAAGTCATTTTATAAATAAACTGGAAAGTAAGTGGAAGTCCTGAAAACTAACCTAAGATAACTAACAAAGCAAATCTAGATGAATAGTAGCAGACTCTGCTTAATTCACCTGCTTCAATAATACGAATTCATAACACTTTTTACAGAGTGAAGCTGTGACTCAAAAAATCGAATCTTTCAGTGTTTAAACTAGAATTCATATTAACACACAGCCTGAATAAGGCCACATACCTTTTATGGTGTTCAGTATGTCCTTGAGATTGCCAAAGCTGTTGAGTAATGGGTCCTGTTCTTCGTCCTGGGTAAAGAACAGAAACAATCGGAATCTGATTGGTAAGAAAACGCTTACATACAGATCAGTATTATGGGTTTACTGTTTGGCTCTGAAGAAGCACCAAGCACACTGACTCTTGACAGACATACACCCAGCTGGAGCTCATTACGTCCATGCTGGTCACTTTTTCATATTGTTAGTAAATCTAACTGTAACTGTGTAAAAATAACACACACAAAATACACTTGTGTTCAACTTACTAGTGGAGTGTGGGTATTCCATCTGGAGTTCCTCTTTATTGCTCCAACAACAGTGCTAATTTCACCCTGGACGATGTAGATATTCTTATCCACCATGCTGCTTTTCTGACAGAAAACACATAATAGCATATGGTCAGTTCTAGAGCCAGGCTAAATAACCTGAAGTCACTAAAAGGCCATTTCTACATAGGCGTTTATAGTGCAGCTCTTCATCTGTGGCTCCATGAAACACTGGTTTACATATCCACTGGGCAAGTGAAAGTTGCTTGTTCAATTGCAGGTAGAGGAAGGGCATCCAGTGTAAAACTCAAAGTAGACTGGGAAAATAACTATTTGATACCTGCTGAATTCGGAACATGCTTTGGGCTGTTTTTCTGCTAAGGGCGCAGGATAGACTGGAGCTAAAGGATGGGGCCATGTACAGATACAGCCACTTAAAATGGCTGCCTTCCCCCTGACAGGACCATGATGGAATCCTGAACGATTGCCGGCTGATGGCGCCTGTGACATGGATGATGTAACCACAAGTAGTACCGCCCCTAAACGGCATTTAGGAAAACCAGTGGTAATGTCAAATGTATCCATCAGGGGGAGCAGTGTGGAGCTGCAGTGATTTACAGGCTGGCTACACTATGTTCACATTTGTTCAGGGATTCTATAATTATG
>VUQG01021923.1:60015-81873 GCA_015106755.1 Etia nguti | reverse complement strand
CCCCCCCCCCCCCCCGAGCTTCTCACTGCCCTTCTCTTTCTCCCAATTGTTAGTCTCTCTCTTTTCTTTTTCTTTCTTTCTTTTTCTCTCTCCAATCCATCTTTCTTTCCCTCTTACGCTTAGTTCCAAGCCCAGAGAGTGAGTGACAGGCTGTGAATTGCTCTGAGGCGATACCCAGATAAAAGGAGATGCACGAGCATACGCAGGCAGATACACACACACACACAGACATTTCATTGGGAATCATATCCACTGTCACATAGACAGACACAAGTCCTGCCATTCCGGTGCCGGTAAGAGCAATACACACTCCATACACTTGAATGTGGAGTGACAATCTCTTTGTCCAGTCTTCCCTCATGTCTGTGTGCTTGGTCAGTCCCTGTAATGGTACCCAGCATCCATCTGTGTTTGTGTGTGAGTGCAAGAGCAAGACAGTGAGGAGAAAGAGGGAGAGAAAGCGTGGGTGTGAGACTGAGACAGACAGAGACGGGGAGAAGGAGAGACAGATTGGAAAAGAGAGCATGTGTGCATGAAAGCTACATATGTGTGTGTCTGTGTGAGCGAGAGAGCACTATTGCATCTCACAGTGTGCGGTGTCAGGTCTGGCTGTGTGAGCTGACACTGATTATAGTTTTCACAGCTCACTCTCATCACAGGCAACTATAGCCATGGCCAAAGCCCTATATTTCAAAAAGTTGCAACACTGTGCAGGATCCAGAATTGCTTTGAAACCTACAGCTTGGCCTAAAAATAGAGCATTCAGCCCCAATGGGATCTGTATGAACTAATATATTGATACTACTGTGCATAGCATATTGTGATTTCAAGATTGAGGAGTACACTGTTCTAAACACTGTATCTATTATTGTACAATCTACTGTACAATATAAAGCGCCTTGAAGCGACTGTTGTTGTGATTTGGCGCTATATAAATAAAATTGAATTGAATTGAATTGAATAAAGCAAATTTAAATATTAAAGTTTAGGAGATGCTTGTGAAAGCCTTATAGATCTATCACCTAAGGCTGGGTACTGCAGTGTAGTACATGCTACAAAAGATGTTTAACAGGACTAGGACTGGTCTATTTATAACTTAAATTGATTAGAGTCTTTAAATTTGGAAAGCTTCCTACTGTAAATAAAATATGTACAACTGTGTGGTGTTTTTGATCGTTTTTAAAGTATCCAAAAAGTATTATAATAAATATTTATGTGATTTAACCCATTAATGCCTAGTGTATTATATTTTATACAGGAGTTTTTATGAGTTTTTGAGACTTCTACATCATTGCATCATTGCAATTTCAAAAAATTCATGATGCAGAAAATATGATAGATATTAAAACTGTAATATTTATTTATTTATTTATTTTTTAATGTGAGGAGGTTCAGTAAAAACTCTTATTTTGTAAAAGGTCTTTTGGTTACATTATGTTATTAATTTTATCTTTAATTTGTGGGTGATATTCGGTGTTATTTATAACTTTGTGGAGAAAACTCTATGTAAACATGATTTATTATTGGTATAATAATCGTATATATTTGGAGCACCACCAACCAAAATCATCCACACAAACAGTTTTCTATGTAAAACAGTTCTGGCCTGGTCCTGTTGAGACACATGCTCCTGTCTTTTGTGCCCGATGATAGGCCGTACAGCAGAGTGTATAATTATTGTAACAAGCCTTCTGTCTTACCCTGTATACACCAATGACGAGGAGGCATTCAGAAAAAACAAACAGTGACACTGATGACTGATGCCTACTCTTAGTTGCTCACATTTAAAGGCTACCAAACCATGAGACTCCTTTCTCTGTGTGGACTTTTTTTTTTTCCTTTTCATGTGCTCTCTCTTTTCAGTGTCATTGACTGCTTTATGCCAGATATAAAAAGCGATGCATGACCAACGAAGCGCATAATGGGCAGATTTAACTAACGTGTCGGTGCAGAGGAGTGAAAAAGAGGAGGGAGCGAGGGAGGGGGAGAGGAAGCAGAAGGGAGAAGAGGGAGGAAGGTGAAAGGAAGTGGGAGACAGGAAGACTGAGGGAAAGGTAAAAGATTTTTTTTTTTTTTTTAAAAAGGGGTGGCGGGGGGAGACAGAGCCAGAGGGTGGTGACCTGTGCCCTACCCTACAACAGAGGTGGCAGCCCTGGCATCTGCAGGCACAGCGGGCATCAGATGACATGCTACACGATTCACAGGCTGTGACTGAAGTAGATTGGACCGGCACATTCATGCTGAGTTGTGGTGGAGAGCCGCTGCTGTCATATAAAGTGACTCTCTGTCAAATGAAAACGGATGATAAACTGAGTGGACGTCCAGTCTGAATCAGTGTGAATCATGGCAGAAGCAACTATAAGCCAAATCCAGACAGGCGTGGTGGTAAATTGGGACCAGCTCGACTCAAAACTCAAGCCGGCTCAATGAGAGATCGAACAGAACAAGCATTGAAAGTCCAGCCATGCATCACCCTCTCAACCTGACTCACCCAGATTCGATTGAAGCTGACGTGACCGAAGCTTCAGACCACATAGAGAATCTTTTCTCTGAGCTTAACTCTCCGCTCTGTCATGTGAATCACGTACACCATGAGCATAGCTGACTCCAGCTGATGTGTGCTGACATGTAAGTGCCCATAGTGTGAATGTTAAATCCAGCACTGTGCTTCTATCATCCATGTGTAAGCTGTATGCTGTGTATCTGTACTTTGCATTAATCCCTACTGGAGATGATGTAACGGGAATCCAACACAGGTCAAATATTGTCCAGAGCCAACTACAATCCTCTGCATACTGCAGTAAGGGTGGTGTTGGTACATCACAGAGTCAGAGTCAGTCTCCATAAATGTCTTTGAAACGTCAACATGATGTTTACACTACAAGATATACAGAGGCTCCCACAATAAAACTGGCAACCTTCACGAAACCTTGATAAAAAAATTTTTTTTAAAGATCCTAGCTCTGAAAGTGAAACCACTGAATCAAAACACGCATTATACCAAAAATAGTATCAAAAAGTAGGATCGAGGGAATAAAAAATAAGCCAGAATTAGTCAGGGAACAAATAAAAGATCAATGTACAAAGTGTAGAATATAAAATATTGAATTTACAGGTAACACAGAGGTAGCTCTATCTCTTTTTATGTCTTTAATTTCAAATTGAAGAGTGCATTTTAAAGCAAACAAGGAAAGTGTTGGATTATATCAGTCACAGCTGTTGCTCAGAACTTTTCATTTCATTTCTTTGAAAGTGCAACGCCTTCATTGCTGCCAACCGAAAAATAAGCTTGGAGCTCAGTCTATTTTCACACCCTTCCACACCTGGCCAATTACTCTCAAAAGGTGACTGTCAATTTTTCTGTTTTTGAAAGTCAAACTAGAATTACAACCTCACAGTTGTATCCTTCTGCCAACCAGCCCAGTTGCAGTTTATATCCATGTAATAAATGCAGTTAAGCCTTTGAAGGATTTTTTTTTTAAGTATTAATTGTAAGCTTGGCAAATTAAGTTAATTTATGATGGCAGACAAGGCTTGAAATGTAGATGTTCCTGCCACAAATTTTAAAAGGTGGATGTTTCACACGCACATCTCTTGCCTGGTAACATAGAAGATCTATACAGTCAGAACAGGCTCAAGATGACAACTCAAAAGCAGCACCACCAAATTAGTATCAGATTCTTCTCTCCCCCTGTCACACCACCCCTCTGCATGTCCTCCTTCACCACCGCCATGAACCTTTTCTGTGGTCTTCCTCTTTTCCTCCTGCCTGGCAGCTCCTTATTCAGTATTGTTTGTCCACTGTATCCATTACTTCTTCAGAGTCGCCAAATTTAAAGCTCCTGCTCACCTCAAAATTCCTGCATTTACTTCTCTTTTTCTCCCTCTTAACACCCCTTCCAAATTTCCTCTTCCTTTGTCTTTGGCCAACATTAGCACAATTTCCACCCTGTTGAACAACAGCACTGGTCTAGTATGGAAATCTCTTTCTCGATTACCCACATTTTTTATTTAGCAAAGATTGTACGGTGGCTGCCTTTCCTTTCACAGTCAGCACTAGGTCCAATGTGAAATATGCTTTGCTCTTGTTCTGTGGTATGCCATTGATAGGGCATCATGTCCCAGTGAAGCTGTCCTTTGGCAGTTTGGATTTATTACATTTTATTCCATTAGACATATTGGACAAAGGATGTTGAATATGGAGCTGCCAGACAGGGGGAAAAGAAGAAGGCAACAGAGGAGATTCAGATTGGATATAGTAAAGGACATGCAGAGGGTTCCTGTGACAGAGGTGTATGATAGGGATAGGGTGAGATGGAGGCAGCTGATCCGCTGTGGCGAGCCCTAAAGGGAGCAGCTGAAAGAAGAAGACATTTCTTAAAGTTTTTAGATAACTAGCATGTTAATTTTTAAATTATGGCCAAAATCTGTTGTGTGGGGTATAACAGCCTTGACTTGGCCACCAAATTCTAATCACTTTATGCTTAAGTCTCTGTGGAGGTTTGTGCCTAATTTGAAGAAATGCCTTCAGGGTGTCCCAGCGATATCAATGCACATACAGAGAGATGGACAAACAGCTTGAAGGCACAGTGCCTCATGCCATGACTGTCATTGATACAGTTGCATAAAATTTGTGCAAATGAAAACCCATTATCAGATCTTCTAAATGACGGCTCTCACAGTATTTGCTGTGAGAGCCATGTTAGCCTCAGAAATGGAATAAAGTGGAGATTTAATTATAATATATATTTTTTAAAATGGTGACATCATTATAAAGTCATAGAGGACTAGCATGCTACTGTGGAGACATATTGGCAACTTGGCATCATCTGCTTAGCTGTGATTCATACTCCACTGCATGTGCTGCAGATAGTTCTGACAGTGTTGTAAACAACAGTGTCACTCTACTGGACAAACTCTGCTATAACAAGATTTCTAACTTAGCTGAGCAACTTTTGCTGCACAATATTGGCCAGTATGACTGGCCGACCAAAAAAAAATTGACATTTTTCTTTTAATTTCTACTATTAAATGGCTTGTTATGCCATCATCACTGATTGGCCTTTGCCATCAAAATAATGCACCCTAATTTCTAAACTGGAATTCCCCTCTCGCTCCTGATGAACTGTTGTGGTTTTGATTGGCTCCAGATGTCTTCCTTGTTGTTGTTTCCATGGGTGGCCAGTGCACAGCATGCACACATAGTGGAAGGAATACTGGTTTGTGGGCAGACAAGCATGCAAGGAGCAGGTGTATGGTATAGTGGTACCGTCCTAGTCCCCACCCCCCAGTCCTCCACTTTTTAATGACTATGGTACTGCCCTCAACTGTGGCTTTGCCCCACCCCTCCTGCCTCTCTGAGCGCTTGAAATGTGCCAGCCAGATGTTCGGGGCTTACACCTGTAGGAGACACAGTCTTTGACATGATCTCTGTGGATGGGTGATGAGCACCCAGACATGTATATGAGCGCATATGCACGGCTATGGACCTGAATCCAGATGTAAATACATCCATGTGACCAGCAGAAGTACATTCTCACAGATATGCCAACAGATGGATCTGCAGACATGAGCCAACATGTAAACACACAGCAGACAGACTCAGTCACACACAAACTGCTCCATCTTTAACCCCTCATTTATCACAGCTCACTCACCTACAACTTGACTCTGTGAATTTCATGGCGCTGTTGAGCTGGCAAGGCATTCAGCACATGCCACCCTGGTGCTATACACCTCTCTCCCACAACTCGCTCTCCCTCTGTCTCCTTTTCTCTTTCGATATTGTGTGCCATTAAGCTTCAGCGTTTTGTAACTGGAGACTGACTGTCTGGCTAGTATAAGCTAATGGAGAAGAGCGAGTGTATAGAGAGACTATAGGAGAGACAGTCTTGCCTCCTCGCATGCTGCTGTCAGAAAGCATACGGCCCTGATTAACGACAACAGCCACAATAGCTCTTTATGCATTCTCTCCCCACTGCTGGCCCGCTGCCAACTCACCCTCGGGGAAGGAAAGGTATACACATTGTGAGGAGTGCGTGCACACATGTGTGTGTATGTGTGCACGCAACGGAGACAGAGCGGGGAAGGTGAGGTATGTTTAATGTTCTGATTTTGTGTGAGTATGAGAGATACAAGTGCAAAAGGGAGCATTCAAAAAGTCCTAAAGAGAATAATCCGACCCTGCAAATCTGCTTCACAACTCTTTTGTCTCCCGTCCTCGCTGCGAAATAACATAAAAAATAAAGAGCTACTTGCTGCAGCATATTATATCTAATGTCTATCAACAACTCTCAAAACAACCTTAATGTAACCCTTGTTCTAAGCAGTAAAACGAGAAGGGACTGTTGTACCAAATATAATTGGGAGTCAGATGAAAATAGCCCTAAAACTTTACATCTCTTTTAGGTTGTGTTTTGGGTCTCAAGTCTACACAAATGCTGAATACTTGTGGGTGCGTGTGTTCACTTGTGCATGTGTAAATGTATGTGTGGCTAGCTAGCAGCTATCTCCCCTCGCTCCTAACACAGAAAGGTTGAGAAGAGCCATCTTTCATCTCCTCTGCATCATCACAGCGTCTGCATTATTAATGGCCCTGATTACTGTAATCAAAAATTCTTATTTATTTGGAGGAGTCGGAGGAGGGGGAGGAGGCAGCGAGGCCTGGGCTTCTCTCTCCAGACAAAAAACCTTTGGTCTCTAGCTTTAATTTTTCAGAAATAGGAGATGCTGCAGTGCCCTATCTTCCCCAAGTTCGGAGCTAAGCTAGTTAGGCGCACATAAACATGCAAATACGGAGGCACAGACATTCAAACTTTTCTCTCTCAGTCTTTGAGCATCACGTACATTTAGACACACAAACACGCAGCCACGCTGAGATTCATATATGCGCACACACAGAGAAGTAACTGTCAATAATAGCGTCTTAACGAAGACAATCATCTAGACCTCTAGACAGCCACCACGATAAAAAGAAGAATGCACTCATCCCTGCCTTTCATGTGGTTTCTCTCCTTCAGTAGAGTCTGCCTGTCTCCTTGCTTTCTTCATTCTCCTCCTCCTCCTCCTCCCTTGCTTCCTCCACCATTCACTCCACCCTGTCTAATCTTTCCAGGCACTGCCATTTGCATGCAAATAGTCCATTACCCAGTGGCAGGGAGACACAGCCAGGAGCTCACTACGAGGTAATCAAGGACAAAAGAAGTGCAGGGGAGATGCAGGAAAAAAGGGGGGAAAGAGAGAAAGACAGCGCGGAGAGAGCAGTGAAAGATCACAGGTGAATTAACATTAAGAAAGAAAGGCGTTGAGAATGAGGGAAAGAAAGACAGAAAAGAGAGGTGAGGGAAGGAGAGAAAAAAATACAGTGAAACCAGCAGTGAGGTGATATGTTTGAAGAGGCGATTGGAGGCGAGGATCTTTGTAATGTAAAAGTTACAAGTTGATGACTAAAATGAGTTCAGCAGCAGAAGGATCAAAGACCACTTTATTGCAGCTTGTCAGCCTGTCAATCTTTTGCAGGTTTATGAAAAAAAGTCTGTTACCCTGAAGTAAGCATCCAGAGGAAAGGTTTCCCTGTACATGTTTTGTCTGCTTTTTTAAAAGCAACTTCAAACAAACAGTTTGTCACTTTGGCAGTGCCCATAAAAGGGCAAATTTGTAACGTTTGAAAAAGGTACATTGGAAAGCAATTAAAGTCATACCTTGACATTTTGAATATGTTTGGTTATTTTTGTCAGCAGATTTTTTTCACATTGAGGAACCACGCTGCAGTTTCTGCAAATGCTGTCCACACTGTTAACATTCATACAATCTTTTTAACAGGTTTTTTTTTGTTTTTTTGTTTTTTTAGCAGGCTCAATTGGTGATGATCTTCAAGGACAAACGTAGAGACATTTATTCATGTTGGGCCAACTGTTGCTGAAAACGTCTGTCCAAAATGTCAGTGTCAAATAATGTCAACCCATCCCTTTAAAGTACACATTTGTCCCTTTAAGTTAAATATCTCTAATGACATTCCAGTATTATGGATACAATATGTACTCCAGGTTGATGAACGGTTTAAACCCAAAGATATTTAGATTATTATTATGTAATCTGAGGAAAAGCACAAATCCTATCAGAAGCAAATGTTTGTATTTTTGCTAAAAACAATTATAATTTTACTAGCAAAAAAGCTAAATATTGATTCAAGTGACAAATGCATAACATTAAATTGAAAATCTGTTTTATTCAGGGTTAAAATTGGAGTAATATTGCAATTCCAAAAATCCAGAGTGGAAGGTTTTTGGGATGATCCACTGACAATAGGTTCATTCATAAACACAGAAGCCAGTTCATTTTTATCATGACCAATGCAATCTACCATGATCAGTGTAAATTAGCAGTTCAAAAGCAAGCGGACCAGATTAGATGAGTAATCAGCTAACAAAAATACAGTGTAAGTTTTGCAGGTTTTGCAATGCATGCGTTTCTCTCTGAAATCAGCATGGCATTGTAACTCAATGGGACGCAAATCATGGAGCATTAACACTTTCTGATATAAGGGCAGACCCCTCTTAAAAATTTCTGGGGATTGTCTGGGGTCTTGAATAGGTGCCCTATGGATAAACCTAACATCTAAGACAGAGCGTAAGATTTATCCAGAGGACGGCTGCCTTATTACAGACCTAAAATCTATGTACAACAGCTTTCCTGTGGGATGTGCAATACACATTTACCATCAGATACCAACCCAACTGCATGTTGAAAAAATGTACTTTTACTGTGCAATGTGTTTAAATGTGCTCATAGCTCTTGTCCTTTTTTGTGCAAGTTGTATAAAGTCTGTTTTTATTGTTGCAACATTCAGAAATTCAACTTCAATACCACACTTCAGATGTCTGTTCATTTGATAGCTGTAATAATATGTAATATTTTTAATATTACAGATAAAAAATATCTACATGAAAGTCTTTTTGTGATGTGTCTATTTGTGCAGAGCTCTGTGTGAATGTGTGCTGATGAGTAAAAAGTTGCACAGATGCTTTTGCGCTCTCATTAGTTTTCTTTCTGGACCAGTATCTGTGTGCAAACCTGAGCAAACCTTAGTAAATCACATATGTATAATTTATTCAAATACTCTCCTCCCAAAAATTTGCACTGTTAAAGGGCAACTCCAGGTTTCTAGGGAAACTAGAAATATTTATATAGTGATGCCAACCACAAAAGTACTGTGCATTTAACTAGTGCCTCTTACCGACAACAGTTTTGTTTTTGTTTTTTTAACAGGAGAGCTGGCACAGGACCTTTAGTAAGCCTGACCGTAAAGCTGTATCACTAAACTAGCAACTTTATCTTAGCAGTTTGCTAACGTTAGCAGGTGAATATGATCACAATGACAACTGTAGCCTTTTGATTTATAGAAGGTGTAATACTTAGCTTGTTATTTTTGCCTGATAGACTTAATTTTAAGGCATTTCAGGATGAATCAGAACAACACGGCCAATCCCAGAGCTATGCAGTACTTATAGGTTTCAGGATTTGCTATATTTCTCTGGTTTATGCTATCTGCCTGACTGTTTAATCTCTGCTATGTCTGACAAACTTCTGCACAGTGTGCACTCACACGTACATGCACAAAACTGGAAGATATTTAGGGTTCAGTGTCTTACCCAAGGACTGTTCAGCACATAGATGGAACTGCCAAAACCTGGACAAACAGCTCTAGCCTTCCCACTGTGCCACAGGTATTGGAGTTCTGCTGTTTTTCCTTCTTGCTTTTCACACATTTTAAATGTCTAATTGACTGATAAAAACTTATTAGGAGATCCAGATATGCGACCATGTTTTCATGTTTTTCCTAAGTGTATAATTTTTTTCTTCTTGTCACTGAATTTGAAACTATTCCAAAATAGCACAAGAAGCTTTCCCACCAGAACAGCTCCACTTGCAGGGTCGCTGCAACAAAAGCTGCTTGAATCCAAAACCAAAATCACTCTAGCTTGTCACTTGCACGGAAAATAAGATTGCCTTCTAATTATGATAATACTGCAAAGAGATGATGACATCTCAGAGAAATATCTTAAAGAGTTAAGGATTTCAGTCTGCTGCCCTGCATGGTCCGTACTTCCGTCCTTCTAATTAACCGGCAATCACAACCTATGTAGCCCCTCCGGGCTTTTGTTTCGTTTGCATATATCTTTATCACCCAATACCTTGTCTCGCATTCAGTGCTTCTTTTTCTCTCAATAGATGCTTAAAGTACCTAAACTTCTTCTTATGAGTGAAGAAGAAGTGCATGAACGTCAAAGGAAATGAGCCCCCACTGCCGGCACCACCTCGGAGCCCCTCCTGCCCCCCCATTCCTCCTCCTCACTGCGAAGCGGTTGATTGCGGCCCGTTTGATGTCCTAAACGCAGCGTGCTAAGATTTGCTCTCTGTTCCTCGCCGAGCCCGTTTGAAGCTCTGCATGAGCGACACACATTTTCAACGTTACACTCTGCTAAAACGGGCAATTATTTTTTTCCCCCTTTTTTTATGTTCGGCTTTGGAATCGCAGCGCATAAGGAGGTGGTAGAGGAGAGAGACAGGGAGCGATGACTTGCACCCACACATTCCTCTAACTAAGACGTAAATATGCATGGTGCAAAGACCTTTCTTCTAAGACAGGCACTTCACCGTTTTCTAAACTTTTTTTGCTTTTTTCTGTTACAAGTATTACTGAAATTACACCTCCTGCAGATTTCACCAGCATGCACCTATTAAGACCCATATATTACTGTCAGTAGTGCTTGGTTGAACCTGCCTCAACCACTTCTCAGCATCTCTGCGCACTTTCATAAGCTTCCTGTGTCAGTCGTGGGAATATAAAAGATTTCTCCGTGATACAAGTTGTTGTAAAGGGGTTTATTCAATGTACGAAGCGCTGCTGAAGCCGCCCCAGGCTTGGTTCTTTCTACACCCACTACAGCAGCTCCAAGACAGTGGCTTGGAAAAAAAAAAGCTCTAGCCTTGGACCTGCTCCTCACCCACCCACTCATCTCTATGTGAAGCAAGGTTACCATTTATGTATCTTTATCAATTTACAGACTTGCATTTAACACATAGTTGATCCACAGTGCTTTCAGACTGTGATATCACCTTGGTTGGAAATTCAGCTTGACATATTGTGGCACACTGGTAACATATGCCAACACACACACACGCTCATGCGCACGCACTCAAGAATGCGTACACTGAGACACACAATTCTCTCAGCGCTTGGCCATTGCCCAGCATTGCACTCCCCTTTTATGACCTTGCTTTATGGTTTATTTAAAAAGTAACAGTCCCTTTATAGGTCATTAAAGACAAAATAAAAGACAGCAGACGGCTTGCAGTGGATAGAGGAATGAGCAGACGCCAGTCGGATTGGCTTGAAACACACTCACACGCATAAACACACAAAAACAAGTGTATACAAGGGTGCATCCAAGGCCAAGGGTTGTGACCCTCTTGGTGAGAGTGAAAGGCTGAACATCACTACTTTGCACATCATTACCCTGATCTAATACTGTGTCATGATAAAGTGTAGCGACGAACAGTACAGACACACGTGCAGAATTACATATATCACCAACACTTTTTTTAAATGGATAAGTACAGCAAATATTATACAAGAGGCTGCTAACAGCATACATCGTGGCTGGTACTCACAATCCACATGCAGTTTCATCCTTTTAGGTTGTATCTCTCTCTCATTCTCCCTCTCTTGCCCTCTTCTCATTCACACACACTTTGACCTGTACGTGATGGCAAAATGGGCATGATTAACTGTACAGAAATGTCAGCCGAGAATAATGGCTGAAATGTAATTACTGAGTGAATACGGTCCGTGGAGAGATGAGTAAGACGCCGAGGAAAGCAGAGACAGAGAGCTAGAGAAATACAGAGGAAAAACAATTGCATTCATTGAGTATATTAGGTCTGTGAGTGAGTCTCTTTGTTAGAACAAAGTTATTAATACATGGTTAAACCCAATTTTGTGATCATTTTTGCTTCATTCAAGGTTTATGTGCTAGGAAATACATATGTTAATGTATTCATACATAAAATCTGTAACATTTATTTATGCTCGCACATTCTGCTGCTTTGTGTATTTCCAAACAAACATATGCACACGTTTGAATGAGTTACAGAGATCTGTTTGAACTGCTCCCTATATTCAATCAACTACATCATTGAGGGTGACTCTGCAGTGTCATTAGAAGAACTTAAGTTTCTTTCTGGCATTGTTAATCTTAATGCATATGCTCAGTGATATACACATATACTAAAATGATTTGCCACTTATAAGGGATTATAAAGCACAGTGCACTTTTGACAGTAAGTAGGGCAAATAATTGTGCTGGTTTGTATAGAAAATGTTAGTTCTGCCTCAGATATCTTTGTGACTATGTATAAATCTGTCTCATTAAGTGTAATGTAGTGAGATTGATGTGTGAAGAATTGCAGTGTGTATACATGCGTATCTGTCTGAGACAAACACGTGCAAACGTTTTTGTATGCATTTCGCATTGTAAGTTTGTATAATAGTGCACCGTTTAATGTGCAGTATTATATGTGTGACAGTGATAAGAAAGTAAAGGAGAAAGAAAGAAAGGCTTACTTGCAGAGGTGATTTAAAGAAAAATCATCTATACATGAGAAACTGCATAATTCAATCAATCTCCTTTTAAGACATTTTTAGAGTGACAGTGTGAAGTGAAGCTTTGCTATTGGTGTTTAACGGGTAACGTTTGTGTGTGTTGTATCAACATGTGTCAACGCATGCACATGTGGACTTTTTTTTTTTTTTTAATCGTTTGCATTCAGGTGCAGAGCTCTCTCCCGCTCTCTCCCTCTCGCGCACTCTCACTCTCTCTGATCACCTCGCTCTCATTTAACCGACCATAGAGAGATGGGGGCGGGGGTTGGGGGGTGGAAGCAGGGAGCAAGGCCATAGTCTTATTAGTGATAATGAGAGAGAGCCACTCTGCCAATTTACATCCGTAATCTGATATTAGCTGCTGCCACCCGCACTAAGGGAGCGCATACACACATAAGCACACAGATGTACACAGGCGTGCACACATTTGTAGGCAGACACAGAGGCGCACATTCTCACACATTTGGAATTAGTTATTCATATTTATGAAAAAGAAAAGAGCAGAATAGCTTTTAAGTGAACACTACAGTGCAGAGGACAAAGGAAATATGCTCCAACTTCTGAACCTACAGCAAGGCTAAAATCATTGCTTTCCACTACAGGTTCTCTATTGCCACATCGCTTCGATAGAGATTTCATCATCCAGTCTAGCTGTCTGCTTTAAGTGCCATATGGATCTACAAATGGCAGTGCACAGCATTATCCTATAACAGCACGTCTTGCTCTGATATAATCTACTTAGTTCCTCGGCACATCTTTCTTAATGCAAATGAAGTGGAATGATGACTGTCATGTAACTGTGCAGGTTTCAGTTTATGTTATTGAACAGACTGTCACCTGTTTGCAGTTCTTCAAAAAAGTGCAAATGAGGTGACAAATATACAATTCTAATATGATTACGTTTATATTTGATCATTTCTACTGAATAAAGAAACTGTGACAACACTTAAACGATGATAGGAAGCAATTAACAGTAAGGATCTCTAATGTGCACAAAAGCGGTCTGCCTTTTGTACTTGGTACGCATATCTATTGATGTTGTGCATCTGTGCATTGAAATCTAAATTTAGTGTAGTTATTTTGGCATGGAAAGCATAAATGCCTGGTCTGGTTATTAAAATCTGGAGTCTGTATGGAAAGGAAGATCTCACTTTTTGAAATGTGTAAATTAAACATGGTTTTATTTATACATGTGTAAACTATGTCTAGTATAGCCACTAAATATGTGTTCCTCTGAGATAAAGACTAATTCCCCTTTTAGTTATGCCTGCCTTTTACATGTGATGAAGAGTCGATTGGACAGAATTTTTTTCTGATTTCTGCTGTAATAATCAAGAAGTGTTAAAAATTCTTTGGCTTAAAAATACAGTAGGAGAAATCTCGTAGGAATCATGTTGGAATCTACATAATTTATTTAACTTTTGTCAGAGTGTTACAGCAATATGCAAAGGTCTTAGAAAATTATACAAAAACTGCACTGACAGTCAGTGGCAACAGGCCAGATTTGAATATTTTTTGATTGTCAATATGTATGGAGGAGATTAGGAGAGATACAACAATGAGTGCTGCAGCCGTATTCAAAAGCCTGGAGAACTATTCCTGAAGACTTTAAAGACATGACGAGAAAGCATTCAGGGTGTGTTGAAGAATAAAGGTGTTCACTAAATACTGAATTCATTAGAATTGAGCAAACTCTGTTTTTACCTTATACACTGTATTTAATAATGATGTATACTTTATTGATCCCCGTGGGGAAATTACTCCTCTGCATTTAACCCATTCACCCAGTGAAGCAGTGGGCAGCCACCAATGCAGCGTGCAGCAGTGTGTAGGGACGGTACCTTGCTCGGGGGTACCTCAGGGTAGCCGTTCAGTGGATTCGAACCCCTGACCTTCCGATCATGGGGCGACCACTCTAAATATAAAGAAATGAGGGGTACTGTATTTGTTAATTAATGAATTCATTATTAAGTACAAATGACAACACTAGTTTTCTTTATTTATATGTAACTAATAAATATCTTTAGGTTATGGTTAGAAAAAATAAGCAATATGAGGAAAACTGAGCTATAACAGGCTCTTATTTGTGCAATGGTTTTGTAAAATTTTATAGAGCAAAATGCTTGGTATGTCTTTAAAACAAAACAAAACAAAAAAGAAAACAACAAAACAATTTCCTTAATATCTTTCTTTTTTGTTCATGTATTGTTAAATTTAACCAGATCAATTTTTCCCTTGGTAATCTCATAAAGCAAAACCATTATTTTTTATTTCAGTGATGATGTTATATATAATGGAAAAACCTTTTGATCCAAAAGAGCACACGTCTTGGAGGCATTCCAATCTCCTGTCAGCTTTCATCTCACTGCATTTATTTTGGACCATATGTAAATATGATATATGTGGATAAAGATGTCTAGTCTGCTGTCAGGGTGCTGAGTCAGAATCTGGCTCCAAATTGGGAAATCTATCATATAAGATAGAAAAACACATTAATTGGATTTAAAACAAATATGGTACAGATTGAAGGATAGTAAATAACTTAAAGGCTCTTTCCTGAGCAAAAGACAACAACCAGCTAAACTTTAATTGCATTCCAGCTATTCAGGCGGCATTTTTTCCCCTCTAATATAGGGACCGCATTTTGGAATAATCCCTGGGACCTTTAAGCCATTTAGTTTTCCCTCTATCGCCTCAGAATTTGTCTTAATCTAACAGTATCTTTTTTACATTTTCCTTTTAGCACCGACTCTGGCTGCATTAACATTACTTAGTGGCTAAACCCTCTTACCTTTGAGTGTGGCGAAAAATACAGCCAGTCTGAGTATTGTGGCTGTTTGTGCGCTGCATTTTCTATTTGACTAAGAGTGACTTCTACTTCTCCTTTTCAATATTGTGTATATCGTCTCCCCTGCACACTGCCAATGTACTGTACTCTTTCTCACCAATTACCTGTCTGTATCTCACAGTCTGCGCCGTGTGATTGAGAGAGGGTGTGAGGTGAGGAGAAAGTGAGATTGTGTGTGTGCGTACCTGCATAAGGGAGTGAATTCACGTGCATGTGTGTGCGTTAATGTGTAAGAATGTGTGTCCACGTCTCATTCTTCTGCCTCTGTTTCCCCTCCGGATCTCATGTATAATTTATGGAACCTCTCATGAATATGCTAATTAGCCGACGTGCAGAGAGAGGTGAGAGGGCTTCCCCTGTTCTATTCTTACATTCCTCTGATGAGAGAGGGGGGGGGGGGAAAGAGGGATGGAAAAGATGGAGAGGGAGATAGAAATGGGGGAGAAGCTAAGAAAGAGTGTGTTGCATCTATAGAGAAAAGGAAATAAGCGAAAGAGGGGAAAAGACAAAGGGCAAAGGAGGAAAATGCTGGGAGGAGAGAGTGTGGAAATACATTTATGAAATCCTCAGCATTCAACAAATAAGTATTGTGACAATATGGACTGCGGCGAGCCCATGTTGTGCTATATTGTGTTGGAGACAAATGAATCACCCATGCTGAGGGGACGTGGAGAGGCGAGATTGGAAGAAGTAGTGAGAGAAACGGGGAGATGAGAGGGGGGGAGAAAAGGGGAGAAATAGTTGTCATTGTTCCATCAGCATTTCAGTCGTGTTTTTGAAAGGCTAGACAGGCGGGCAAATAGCAGCGTTATTCCAGTTTCAATTGCTTCTCCCATAAATAGATGATAGGTGCCAAGTTTCTGAAGAGACACTGAAAAACACCCTTCCGAGTATCATTCTAGACAAAGGCAAAAAGAGGGTGACGCAAGCTCCGAGCGCTAATCAGATAAATTGCAGGGAAAGAGAGGTAGATGGTAGAGAGATTAATCCAATAGCTAACAAACTAGCAAACTAAACATCAAACGCTTCATCTTCAAAGTTGCATAACATGAAAAGCCCTTTAAACCACATCTAAACCTTCACAGACAGCTGAGGGAAGATCTCACTCTTCTTTCTTCTCTCTCCTTTTCTCTTGAACTCTCTGTCAGTCTATCTGTAAGCCTGTCTTTCTTTTTGTGTCACTCTCAACCTCTCTCACACGCCATCACTCTCTCTCTCTCTCTCTCTCTTATCCCTCTATTTCACTTCGTCTCACTCTCTCTCTCTTTTACGTCTTCCCTCTGGAGTTGAGGACTGACTCCCATGTGAAATAGTGCATGACACAGAGTGTGTGTGTGTTTGTACATGCATGCCATTGTGTGCACAGTTTTTGCATGAATACGCACAGATAGCCAAGTGTATGCAAGTGCATTTTTCAGTAGTGTGTGTGTGCACGAGTGCATGTGTGCGTTGCCTTTCCTCCTGGCACCCTCTGGGTAGAGAAAGCATTCCAGCGGGCAGCTGATGATTCAGCATCTGTCGCCCTGCTTATGTAAGGGAGCAGACACGGCCAGGATGGCTGACTAGCCAAGTTAGCTGACTGACTGGATGAATGGCTAAGTTATTGACTGATTGACCAACTGACTCAGTAATAAGCTGGCTGATTTACTGACTTATAAAAACTCCCTCACTCAAGTGACTGACTACCTGTCTGGTTTCGGATGGGAATAAATGTCAAGATTTAACTTTGAGATATCAATTTCCATGAACAAGCACATAGTTTTAAATCTTAACAGTTAAAAGGCAAAACATATTAAGAATACAAAAGTACAGATAATAATACAAGATATATTTATTATGTGTTTAGACAGAACTTCAGGCTTATTTTACCAGCTTGGCAGCGTCATTACATTAGACACTAATGCACTCAGAACAGTGTTAAAGTGAGGTAAAAATGTTTTATCTTGACTGCAAAATTGGTTGTTTTTCCAGTGTTAAAAGGAGATATTAGACAGAAATAACAGAAATACATCAGTAATGATAAAGAGCTAGTGTACACTGGTTGAATGGAGTATCTAAACATAAGAAATCCTTTACTTTCTGTGCCATCCTGCAGAAAAACTAAAAAATAAGTACACCTTTACTGCTTCATAGGAACTGAGAAGGCAAGTAGGTGCTGCTAATTATATGCATTTGATTAATTGATCATCAGCAAGTGCGGGCACCTCTATAATAGCCAAAGTGTCAGAATCATCCCAAGAGGCGATGTGCCAGCAAATTCAACCCAAGATCAGACTGTGCAATGTGCAGAGAAACTGCAAAACACCAAAGCGCTACTCAGACTCTACAGGCCTCAGTTAGCATGTTAAATGTTAAACCTCATACCAGGAAAATAAGGAAAAGACCAAACAAGTATAGTTTGTTTGCCAGGCAGAAGCCTCTTGTCTCTGAAAGAACATGGCAGCACAGTTTAGGTTTGCAAAGTTGCATCTGAGCAAATTCCACTACCAACGTGGAGATGTTTTGTCATAACGCATAGAAAACCAAACACAGCGTATCAGCACAAACACCTCATACCAACTGTTAATCACGATGGTGGAGAGGTGATGATTTGAGGCCACAGGACATGGGCACCTTGTAGTCACTAAGTCAGACATGAACTCCTTTGTGTAACAAAGTATTCTAGAGTCAAATGTCCATCTGTCTGAAGCTAAAGCTCAGCTGGGTTGTGCAACTTGACAATGATCCTACAATAGAATGACTGAAAGAGAAAAGAATCTAATATAATGTAGAGTTCTAATGTCCCTGTCTTTGTACTGCATTAGCTTAGGCACACAGAAGATGTGTTAAACGTAGTTCAGTCCCATCAGAAACACAAAGAAAAACCAAAATTAGCAAAGAAAATTAACCAAAATCTGCTGCTGCTGATTAATGTGATCACTTAATAATCATTCTTATTAGTCAACTAATTGTTGCTGCTTACCACGTAAACTCAACGTTTGTTTTCATTCCAGTGCAGACCAATCCTGTATTTTATTCCTCTATTTTTTTCTGCTGCTTGTTTATTGTAAAATCATCAGTTCTCAACTAAAAAATGGAGAGAATGTAAGGAAAAAAGTTACAGACGAAATTCTGTAACTTGTGAGTCAGTAAAAAAATAAATAAAAAAGGGACATTTGCGAAAAAAAAAAGAAGTTTTTGCCCAACTTTATGCTAATATTTGCAAGAGGTGGTAAGAAAATTAAGGTAAACTCTGCAGAGAGACTCACCGGGGAGAGGACTTTATAAAACAGCACAGATGAAGTGATGGCTCTGCAGTGAAATCCTTACCTGATTATAAAATAATACATTCTCCCTTGTGAAAGCTAACATTTTTTTTACAGTTTCCATTCGGGATTTTTTCCCCCACTGCTATTCCAATTCCAGTACTTTAAAATGAATGTGTAAAATGTACTCACTAAGTAGTATTAAAGATGCTTCTTTTCAAACACCATACACTGCAGTATTTATTTCTCCACAGTCAACACCAAGTCCAAGACTTAATCTATAACTGAATGAACAATTACAACCATCTAGTGAATTAATCAGCTTGGTATTTCTGACCAAATATCTACCCTTACTCCTGGCATGATAGTTGGCCAACTGACACTGCACAGTGGTTGCATGGGTGTCTGATTAAATGACTGATTGGCTGGCTGCCTGGTGCTTGGAGTCAGGCGATGAGTAAGAGAGAGGCGGAAGAGAAGAAGGGGGAGCACAGAGGCAAACCTGAGTTCATTACAGTAAACTTGGAGAGGCAGCGGTGACAGGCTGAGAGAGAGTGCAGAGACGGGAAGAAATTGGGAGTGACATGAATACTCTGAGCCCCCATGCAAATAGATGCAGTTACCTAGATGGCCTGCTCCTTATACAGCAGAAGAATCACAAACATGCACACACAATGGAAAGCAGCTGGCAAACAAACACATGGAGGAAAACATCTACAGTGCAGGGGCATGTGTGAGGTTTGATTCTTAGGTTGGAGGTTTCTTCTTTTTTTAGTGGCCAGAGGTGGAGGGCATGGCACTGTGTGTGTTTAAGGATGATAAAAAAGAAAGATCAACAAGAAGCAGAGAAAAGGGAAAGAACATGAACAGAGGAGATGCTGTTCAGCAATGTGACCTTCAGTGTTGGGCTGTGGGGAGGATCAACCTCTGGGAGACATGGGCTGCTTGGCAAAGTCACTCCCACACAGGGCTAACTGGCAGACGGGGTCAGGACAAACAAACATGCAGTACACATAATCTCACAGAACAACCTGACACCCAGATCCAGCTTGTAGACACCCGGCCAATAGATATGAGGTGCAATAACACCCAATGTGAGTGGGTTCCTCTCATTGCCTTAAAAATAAAAAGAAAGAAAGAAAGAAAGAAAGGGAAAAAAACACACACACCTCCAACAACACATCCACACATGTACGCTTTGCAGTTTTCAACTCACACATCTCACTTTAGTGGCCACAGACAGAGGGAGAAGGGGGACTAAAAGTAGAGGATGAGGAGGAGGGGTGACAGCGGGAGGGAGAGAGGAAGAGAGAGAGAGGGAGAAAGCAGAGGTGTCGACTCTCCTCGATGATCCCTTATGCTAAGAGGGATTTGCATACATTTTTAATCAAAGCAAATTAGATCATAACCAAATTGAATCACGCTTTCCAGCCGCCCCCTTCTCTGTCTGCCTCCTGTTCCATCCACCCACCTATTCCTCATCACTTAATTATAGTCACTAATAGGTATGGTTAGACAAAAAGGAGAAAAAGAAATACCCACACGTATAGAGCTAATCAACTATATATATATATATATATATGTGTGTGTGTGTGTGTGTGTGTGTGTGAAATTTCTCTCTGTGGCCTTTAAGTGAATAACATCAGAACTTTATTTCCACACTCAGTGGGCAAAACTCATTTCACGTTGACTCCAGGTTTATGTTTGTCTTGGCAACAGGCTTTGCTACTGTAACTGTCAAATGTGTAACAACAAATTCATAGCAATAAATCAAATGAAAACACACAAAGCAACCATGCACGTTGGCTAACAAAACTGTCACCCACAATAGAAACTAGACACCTCCTCCTACATTCCACTCCACACCCTATGTTGCTGAACAGATTGATATCAGCCCCCAGTGCTAGCCCATTACACAATGGCTGCTGTTATACACACACATTTTTTTTCATGATTTTTATGATCTAAATCAGTCTAGTTAGATGTTTAGGGTCAACATGGGGTGAGATGTTTTGAGCATTTTTCTTGTGCCAAGATACTTAATTCAGCATTTAGTTTGATATCCATTTATCTCTTTGGTAAGTGTTTGGTAATCACAGTGAAGGTGGGTATCTATTGTCTGTTTAGTAGTATAGTTGCCGTCATTGTGGCATTTTAAATTGAAAAATTAAAAAATGCCAGAATGCAACCAGTTGAAATTTCAGTCAATCTGCGCTCTGTTTTTTCTGATTAGGCATTTATTGGGGGCAGCGTTATTCTCTTTGGACTCTAAAACCAATTATAATTGGAAAAACAGGCTTCATGTAAACATAGCCAGAGACTTTCCCACAGGAAATCATGAGGTCCAACTCTTCATTCCACCAAACATACTGTGTCACAAACATAATCTATCATGATGTCATAATCATTTTGTGATATCTGAGGAAATTAGTTCTTCCACCTACACTAAATGAACAGTAACTGGCTACCTACACATACAGGAGCTGCTCGGCCATGGAAACCAATGCCAGGAGGCTCCCGGTGAACGGTTTTTGTGCTGATGTTAATGTCGGAGGAGGTTATTGAGTCACCAGAGCATTGGCGTGCTTTAAGTGCTCAACACACAGCAACCCTGCCCTGTAGCTTAATGTGGTCTCACACAGACACACACAAAGGTACCTATTTCAGCACCAAAAACTCAATAAGCTATTTAAAACAACTCATTCTTTCACAAATGTTTGTAAAGACAGCTGATTTACATCTGTGACAGTGGGATCGAAAACACCTGAATTAAAAGATTAAGAAGTGTGGCCCAATACTTTTTTCCATATTGTGTATGTGTAAGTGCACATGTAGCAGTGCATACACACAAACCTTCTCTCATTAACACATAAAAGTTTTGTCTATGTGTTTAAGTGCATTCGGCTTCTTACTCTGTCACATATATATGCATGCTAGCAGACTGAGGCAACACGATGAAGCAATCATAACAGCAAGGAGGTTCCTGGTTTGAATCTCAATGTGTCTTCACCTGTCTGTGTGTAGTTTGCATGTTCTCCTCGTGGGCTTCCTCAGGGTACTCTAGTTCCCCCCCCCCCCCCCCCCCCCCCCCCCGATATGTC
>VUQG01021923.1:43802-57228 GCA_015106755.1 Etia nguti | reverse complement strand
TATACACATATATATATATATATACATATATATATATATATACATTTATATATATATATATATATATATATATATATATATATATATATATATATATATATGAGTATATAGATTTATAAATGGGCTGCTTTTAGATTTCAGTTATTCACATCCTGTCTTTTTGTCAAATGTAAATTTACTCAAACTGTAGTAAATCTTTTATAGCCAGCTCTTTGTGATTTCTGCAGTTTGTTGAAATCGCAAAACTGATTTCACAAAACTGCAGAGGTCTTTTTCAGAGGTCGTGAAGCTGTCAAGAGGAAATATATTGTTTAGCTATAATAATATAGTGTCCACTGCAGGCCAGTTATGAAAATAATATTTAAAAGACATTTCCTGGTTTGCTGTTGCTGGAGAAACTGACTCTTGAGGTAATATATCAAGAACCCAGTGAAACACTGTCTGATTTTGCATGTTTCATTGTCCTGTAATAAGCTTTGTATCATATGAGTTCTGGTCTGAAACCCTTTTGGTTGCTTTTATGAAATGACTTCTTTCCTCTTTCACATGTGTGGTACTTACTGAACCATCATTTGTTTATTCCAGCTATAAATCAGGACAGTATAGGGATACAGGGCAAGTATTTGGCAAAGTGCAACATGTCCAAGATCAGCTTTTATATGTAACAGTTACAGGATCTTGCAGCAAATATCTGAGAGTTTTTACAATGAGTTCGTGAGAAGAAGTGAAGGGGTTCCACTGGGAGATATGTGTACTCTATGCTGAGGTGTGTGTGTGTGTGTGTGTGTGTGTGTGCGTGTGTGTGCGTGTGTGTGCGTGTGTGTGCGTGTGTGTGTTGAGTGGCGGAGAGAGAGCAGGGAGTTGGCTGATGGGCAAAGGCATGCTGCCTGCAGGTTCAATCTGCCCGCGAGTCAGGCATCAAACTTTCACATCCACACATCAATTATTCAGCGCCCTGCATTGTCAGAGTGTTAGCATGCCACAGTGGCAGACGACAAAGCTGGATGAGGGGAGAGAGAAGGAAATTGGAGGACTGGGATCGGAGAGAAAAAGAAAGGGGGATCGGTGAAGGAAGAAACTGATCATCTCAGAGATGCAGGGTTAAACTGTGAACCATCTGAATGAAGGCATTACAGAAAAGTATAGAACAATGGCTGTTTGTTGTATACATTTTGTGTTTTGGATGAGAAAATATACACTACTCTACAACATAAGACAGAGTTTTATTAATTTCATATTGAAAGACTGTGTTAAAGAAAATATTAGTAGCGTGATTTAAAACAAAAAGGGTAAAATACACTAAAGTTTGCCGTGAAGTTAGCCGAAATATAAACTGTTCAATCTACTAACTCAGCATCAGGACTTGGATGTGCAAAATATCCAATATTTCTAATAAAAATAGCAGCAAAGGGTGTGAATCTGTCAGAAGGGCAGAATGAGCAGGTGAAAAGTTATAATAAAGGACATCATTTACAGATGCTTTTCTTGCTATGCAATGCTTCTTATGCTTTGACAAGTCAGAGTGACCATTTAGCAGGAAAACATGGGGGCTTTGCGACTGACACCAATGCTCCTTTGAATTTTATCAGACAGTATCATCAGAATGCAAATTACAACTCTGAAGAGCCTGCAAACCCTTTAATAGTGCACTGTAAAAAAACAACAACAACAACAACAACAAAAAAACATATATATCAAGAAAACTAAGAATACATTTCTCTTGTTTACTTGAGAAAACAAGAGAAATATCATTTGGTTTAATGGTAATTGGAATATGGCAAGTGCAAAGTATGTGCTAAACTCATGTATGGTAACTTAACAGATCTGGCCATTTACAGGGTAATTAGCTAATTTAATATATATGGTATAATCACAGTCCCTTCAACTGTATGCGACTTAATTAGATATTTGGATTGTGTTGTTGGTATGTGAAAACTGGTCTTCATTTGCCTCTACTTCTTTCTTTTTTTACACATATACACTGTTATCATCCCTAATGGTTCATAGTTTTATTTCACATGAAGTATTTCCCAGCACAGATCCGCCCAGCTTTGACCTAACTAGAGGTCTAATCAGCAGGGTAATTGAAAACACTTGTGTGGTAGTGCATGGCCTTTAAAGCAGATGTAGTTTAATTTCTACACTCTGTTCTCTGGGTATTTTCCACCCTAAGCATGTTGCGATCCTAAATAAATGAGGAAAAGAAGATAATGATATAGTGGTTTGCATAAGATTTATTATATTTGTTTTTATTATTGCAGTAGAGAGTTACAGCATATGGAAACATATGCAGCAAAGAGACGACAAAATATATATTTTTTAAAAAGCAAAAGAGGATTAAAGTACAAAGGATGGGAATATTTCATTTTAATGTACAGTAGTCCATATGAAGCTTCCACACAGTATACAGAAAAGCTGATAATACAAAAAAGAAAAAATAGATGAAGAAAAAAGTTATTGGACAGTGACACCAAGTACTCTGTATTATCCATCTGTTTCCTTTCGGCCATAGCCCGACTTTCTCCTGGAGCTCACTACATTAATTTTCTCACACTTACCTGTAAAGAAAAGTATGACTGATCTGGATTCTTACAAATTATAATGTGACATTTGGTGGAAAATGCACTGCAGATTCCGATGAGGGAGATAATGAGATTTAAAGGGGCTTAACACTGCTGGAGTGGGCCAGAATGGCTTTCCACAGCTCTACAATTGACTGCATGGCTGACCTCAGTGTCAGCTTATGTCACTTATCATCTGTAAAAGGGCAAAATTGAGCATGGGTATTCCATCTAAAGTAAGATCTCTTATTCTCAGACAGAGTGAGCTCTTTCACCGAGCTACACACAGAAATGTTCCATTGTACCGGTTCCACAATGACGCTCAGCTTTTTCAGCTGATCATGCACAAACACACATGTGCTCCAACAGTCAAGTACATCTGCACATGAGAGCGGAGAAACACACACTCGTGCACACAGTAACACACAGGCATGATTTCCCACTTGCGTGTGAGCCCGCCATCGGAGCGAGCAGGGAGACGACTGACATCCGAGGCAAAGTGCTGATGGTAAGCAACATTTGCCAGGAATGCTCGAAAGCTGGGACAGTAGGTTATGTGTATGCACTGGAGATACCCACTTTAGGACAGCTTTGCAAGTCTAATGCTTAATTTTTAAAAATATATTTTATATATATATATGAAATCTATAAGAATCACTTGATTTGAAATGAACTAAAGGAAATTATTTGAACTAAACTGAATTTAATGGAACAATGTCAGAAGCAGAAAGATATTCAAATGAGACAACAAAATGAGCAAATTAACCACATACAGAGAAAGACCGATTGATTAAAAGAGCAGAGGAAAGGACAGAAAAGTTAAGGTTATATTGCAATTGTCCAGTAAATGAGATGTAGGTGTGTTTTGTGTTGAGTTCACAGTAGAAGCTGTCCTCCATCCATCCCCTAACAGTGGCCTTAAAGCAGCTCTTTTGTGGGTTAGTGAACTCTTCATCCTTCTGTGTCCTCAGATATACATAAAAACACTTTTACAGAATAACTTCCAATAACTTCCAATCGTAACACAGCAAACTCAGCTGTAGGGCCTTGAACTACAAAACTCACCCCACAAAAGTATTCTGAATCCACACATAGGCATTGAATCCAGTGAATCCACAGAGTTATGACTTGTTACCCGCGGTTGTGTACGGGCTCTCTTGTGCTTCTGACAATGACCATTTGATGTGATTTCCACCCAATCTGGACCATGCTTTGCAAATACGATTTGAATTTTCCAATAAATGTCACAAGAGAAATTTGTCTGACAAAAAATAAAATAAAATAAGCAACATTCATTGGACACCTGTCCTATTAGCTAACTGTACAATAAAGTCACAGCTAAAAGCCGATTAGCTTGACAAAGGACAAAGACTGAAAGCAGGAAAAATAGCTCGGCCGGCTCTGAACAAAATAAAGGTAACATCTGCCTTCCAGCACTTTGAAACTCACTTATTAACACCTTATATTAAATTTGTTTCATAAGTGAAGTGTAAAATTGGCCCGGTGGAGTCATACGCACTCCTTAGCAGTGCAATATGCCAGTTTTGAGCTGTTTGTGCTAATATAACTGGCTGCTGCTCTCATAAAGCTTTCAAGAAACCAAATAAGCAAGTAATATCTCCAAAATGTTGCACTATTAGTTAAAGTCTGAAAGAGAAGTCGGAAATGCTATATGCCATCTACTAAATTCGCCTTTGTATCCGCTTGGCTAGATAACTCTGGGCCAGCAGTAAAATTAACAATTGCATATTCATTCAACATCAAAATCATTCTTAGTATACTGCGGCACTGTGTGCATCCAAAATCTATTTGCTACCAAAACGACGCGGTGTATTTGACCTCGACTGAGACTGGCAGTCAGAACTTCTCAACATTTTCCCACAGCCTTGTTTGCCACCCACTAGTACAGTGGGTGGCAAGTGCAGTGTCACCCAAATTTGTCAACAACATTGTGAGAATTTGTGTGCGCATCCTTTTGGGTCATATGTTTCCAGTTTACTACATTTCATCCCATCACATTCTTACCCACGATAACATCTTGGTGGTAAAAATGCTCCTTCTGATGTGGACAGTATTAGACAAGATTCAAAATAAATAAATACATTTAAAAAGAAAACACACAACCTCAACTTAGATCTAAAATTGTGCGCACAGAAATTTTGACTAAGTAGGAACACACAAGCAGATATCCTTAGATACTTAAAAAAATATTCTCTCTTTTCCTCAAGTCCCTTATTACTGTCTACTGCAGTCATGCAAGAGTACTTTCTTCCTTTCTGTCCATTTCTTTGCCTCACACACTGACCATCTAGCCTGGCTGATCATGCCCACTGGACCATCCCTGATATACCTAGTGTGAAGCGGGGCATGCACATGCCAACACGGCGTCTGCATGCAATCTTGATCTCGAGTAAGTCAAGCGAGCAGACGGAGGACATGAGGAACACTGGAACAGAGAAAGAGAGGGAGACCGAGGGGTGGCCACTGTAGAGATGATCTATATTTTATGGACCTCTCAATTAGTGTCAGTGTTCATGGGTGAGAGGTTAGGGAGCAGTCCCTGTCTACTCGGCCTGCTTGTCTGCTCACCCTTAGCCTGTACTGTGGAACCCCTTACCTTTTCCCTCCCCCAGCCCCCCTGTACACAATAGGATTTCTGATTTTAGTTCACCTCAGGGCTTTTCAAATCTTAATGAATGAGATGCCGCTGTAGACCCCTGACAGCACTTTGAGGTAATAAAATTTCTTATACAGTATGTGATAATGGTGTTATTGTAAATGTGAGAACAAGAAGAATAAGTAAAGATGTAGTGGGATGCCTCATTCAGCACAGATGGCACTGAAGACTTAGATACATGGAAAATAACAGTACCAGATTAGCCCTTTTGTGTGATTTCAGCTACTGTTTCAAACTGAATCATCTTAACACATAAGTGGTGTGCAAATGTATATCTCAAGGTATAAAAAGCAATATATTTTTGGTTATCTGTATCAACATGCCTCATCTTAACCTTTAAAAGTATACCCATAGTCACCATATCATCACATGTACAAGCTACATAGTTTCTCCAACTTAGTCAGCAGAGTGATCGACTCATTCATTGGTTCAGTCCTGCACAATTTGTTCATACCGTATGACTAACATATTCTATTATTTCTTCCAATTATTAGATTTTTACTGAAGAACAGTTATATAGCGCAAATGACAGCTTTAGGCTACACTGAAATGCAGGGATGTGCTATCATTCTGAAGTTAATAGCTTTTTGTGATTTCAAATATAACCACGCCTAGATGTGTTTCAAATTAAAGTAGTAATTGGAAGCTAATAAGATGACACATGACTTTAAGAAATTGTATCTGGGAATCTGTCGTAAGCTTAATTTCCATCAGGTTAGGAGACACAACAAGAACTACGAGGAAGTCTGTTCACATATATTAGGTATGCCTTTGGTGTGGTTCAGGGACCTGTCTCATGCAACCGCTTTGTAAGCAGTGCAGTCAAAGGGGTATTTTTGACACATGTGCACAATTTGTGCAAAATAATAGACAGAGTAAATCCCTGGATATGGTCCTTGCTTGTCATGTGCTCCCACCCTGATGGGAATAGAAGTGATTTCGAGTTTGCAGGGAACTGGTGAACAAGCGGGACTAAGTACATATAACAGAACAGCAGGCCGCGATGAGAGTTTAGGTTCCAGGAATACAAATTAATAAGTCTATTATTTGTTTCTCTGTATACCTTAATATTTTATAATCCCTATTAATGTGTGCGGTCAGTGAAGAAGTGTTTTCTACACAAGGCAAACAGACTGTAGCTTTAAGGTTTATTAGTACTGATGCATCTAATCCCACTGATAGGTTTAGTTTCTTTTTTTTTCCCAGTAAAGGATGCAACAAGTGAGACCCAGCTTATCCTTTGTATTTCCAGCGTAAGGCTCTACTTTTGCCTCAGCATGTAGATTGCTATTACAAGATTCTGTCTAATTCTGTCAGGATTCTGACTAATCTGTTTTTTCAGACAGGTACCAGACACCTAGACAATGTGTTTCCTCTCCACAGTATTGTGATTTATATCAGAGTACTACAGCTCATATATCTGGGTGTTTTAAAACTGTGAAAGAATGGTGTAGAAAACTGGAAAACATGGTCTATGACATACTACGAAATGTGTACAAACTCAACAAACATATTTGACTTTAAAGATAAGGACCTTTTCTTGTGAGCCCTTCTTTGCACTATCTGTACAATTACAAGGTATGGTTTCTCTCTTTCTCCTTCTAACCCAGCTGGAAGCTCCATCTGCTAGGTTAAGGCTTGTCTGATGCTCCCCTGTGGCTCATTTAACCAGGGAAGGAAGCAGAGGATAGCAGAGAGGAGAGGAGAAGTGGATATAGAGGCTGAAGTAATAGACAAATAATTAAAGGGAGGTTGTATAAGGTTCTGTTAGTGAAATAAAAAAATAAAAAAAACAACCACCAATCAAAACACAATTGTGTAAAGCAAACAGGATAGGACAAGACCTGGTCAAATGGAGAGAATGAGTACACTTATATGCACAAAGGAAACCGAATTATAGAGAGAAATCTGGTTATCGTGTGCATGGATGTGAATGTTACAAACGGTTTACTGTTAAGCAATGGAAAGAGACATATATAAACTTTTCACTTTTACTCAGACTTTGAATTGAAGGACACATTACCTTGATTAATGATCCTTCCTTTCCTACAAACATAGCTGCTACAGTGTATTCTTTGTGTCTGAGGTCTTTGTCTAAATCCAGTCCAATATAGATGAAACCACAGTCTAGAAATTTGTGTTAAAAACACGTTAACTATCTTTGTCTTCACCGCTCATTCCACCTTAGCAGTGCAGGTTTCTCGCAATGTGGCATTTAAGATAATCGGGTTACTGCTCAAAGCCGAGAATATCCATGCAAATCAAATGCACTCACTGGGATAGATAGGCCAGGTGGTCTCTAAGGGGAGCGATAAACATTGTGAGTGTGGATACCTTATAGGATTTACTACGTGGCCCACTCGGTGGTCACAGGGGTTAAAGGTGAAACCTAAAGGCCAATAGTGATTAGTTCCCCAAGGAAGAATGTAATACACGGATGGCCTTGAGCTCATCCAAGCATTTTTCCTCCTCTGTCTCCCTTTTACACACACTGCAGAGCGACCTTGAGAATGCCTGCTGAATTTCTTGCTTTTTTTTTATTTATTTTTTTTGCTTTCTTTGGCCCTACCAAGCTTCCTCAAACTCACTGAACAATTACTGCTATAGGAAGCACAGAAATGAAGGAATCTCTTTATCTCTATTTCTGCTGTGGGAAGAGACCTGGTGCTCAGGGGTACAAGATAGACTGTGTGTGTGTGAGAGAGTGTGGGTGGATGATGGTAAACCTTGGGTCAGGGCCCGTTCTCTCTTCTTAATGCTAAAGGAAGCTAGCAGGAATAGCTTCAGTGAGCACTTAAGGGTATGCCCTGGGCTAGGATTACCATGGGCTGGGAATTAGGGAGGAAGGCAAAGGTCGGAGGGCTAAGTGTGTATGGTGGGGGGGGGGTGTGCGCTCGTGTTTGTGTTTAGATGCTGATGTAAGGACAGATTAAGTGTATTTTGTCATTAGAGTGCAAAGGGTTCAAGGAGTAATTCATTTTATTACAACCTGGATCTTACTGTAGTAGTTTTATATTATTCCATTTTGTATTGACTGTGAAACCATTATAATTCTAAAGTCTGTTGCTAAAACTGGGAAAACAGCGACACTGGAAAAAGACACAAACATATGATTGGACAGGCTGCGCACAAACCAGCAGTTTACTTAGATTATCTATACCACTTCATTTAGAGGGAAAAAAAACCTGTAATTGAGCACATCCAAACAACATCCACATCCAAATTACACATAAAAACTGAATGTGTGCATAATTAGTACACCATACACAGTCAATGTTGATTATTGGAGTCAGTCTATAAGATGTGGTAGAAGTACACTAGCAAATTCTAATCATGGGGTTTATGCACTTAACGATAAAAGGGATGATAAAGCAAAATGCACGTGGATTACACTTCTCAACCTTAGCAGGAGAAAGCGCCGTATAATTTGTCTTTCAGTCATGCACAGCTGACTGTAGCTCAGGTGCTGCCTGGATGTCATTGTCTCATTTAAAAACAAAATTCTTTGTTATGAAATACCTGACACTTTCATCTCTTCATATAAGAGCTATAAGCTTGGATTGGAGAGCTGCAAGGGATCGTTAATTTATACGATGAATGGTGTGGGCTGTATTTTAAAGTATGTCCATCTGAGTGCTCATTTCAATGTTGTTCAGTAAAATCTTGAATTTAACTTAGAAGAAGGATCTCCCAGTTATAATTATGCAGAATAATCCTCTAATATTGACCAACATTCAGTTGCTTTCGTTTCTCAGTGAGGTGGTTTAAGAGGCATTTTGTAAAAGTTTGTTTCTTGTGGAATTTGTTTGGATTTCCTTGCACCAGGTCTGGCACACAGATGAGGTGAGTGGCACTGGTTCAGACTTGGAAAACAATCTGATTTGATTTCAGGTCGTTTGAATTTGCCACACACTAAACAGAACATCAGCTGACCTCTGTAAACCCGCAGTGCCAGGTCTAACAGTAATTTATGCAACTGAAACTGATCTAAGTGTAGATCTATACCTCATGGCAATGTCACAGAGTGGGCCTACCTTCAGCAATAATTTGAGGCCTAACAAAGTATAAGCAGAGATGAGCTGCTGTAGCTCCAAGGCAATGGAAGTGCTGATCTGAGAGCAGTCTCGGAGGCCGGCTGAGGAGAGCTGCAGCTTTGGGCTCTGGTGAGTAGTGAGAAATTAATTAAGAGTGAAACAGCAGCAGGAGGGAAGATAGGAGGGAGGGTAGTAGAGGGATTGAAGGAGAGAAAGAGCATGAGAGAGACAGAAAGAGAAGGAGAGAGAGAGAGAGGGAGAAAAGGAGCCTCTGGGAGTGGGCTTCCTGGAGGATCAAGACTATTATTGCTATTATCATTCTCTAATTTCCCCTCCTTTGCTCTCTCCTCCCATCTTCCTCATTTCATCTGCCTCTCCCTCTTTTCTTTCCATTTCAATTTTTTTCTCCTTGTCTATTTTTCTCTCCAACCTTTCCTCTCCTCCACCATCCTTCTCCTTCTTTCTCTCTCCTTTCCTCTCTTTTCTGGCCTTCAGTGTGAGGACAGGCTGCTAGCCAACGGGTGCTTCATAGGAGAGAGAGAGCAAGCGAGAGCCTAATGAGATGTCTATCGCCTCCGTCTAGACTGGACCAATCCTCTCAGCAAAGAATCACCACCACCACCACCACCACACCGCACTCCACTGTACGAGACACCGTATCCTGTCTGCCTGCCTGGTGCTGCTGCTGCTGCTCCAGCTCAGGGAATAGCAAAAGGCAAGGTTTGTGTGTGCGGACAGCGTGTGACTGAAGGGTGCATATGAGGCAGTGTGTCTAGGAGGTGTGTGGAAGCAGTATGGAAAGGCACTGGTATAGCCTCTGTATGTGTGTTTCTGAGGGGTACTTGTGGGGAATGACTGTGTGTTTCTCCTGTTTGTGAGTGACAGTGTGTGCCGCTGTCAGTGTGCTATCCCTGTAATTCAAGTGTGTGAGAAACTGGCCCTTAGGTAGACAATATTATGATGGATGCCCTCATACACACACCCTCCTCTGCCATGATTGCCTGTTAGGGCTCTACTCTCACAGACTGAAAAAAAAAAAAAAAATCTGCCCTCCAAATCCACAAGAATACCCACTCTGCTTGCAGAGGCCCCATTTCATGTCCTGATAGGCAGGCCCATGGCAGATCTCCAACACAGGAACCTCTAACACCAGGGGGGCCGCTGTTGTTTTGAAAAGACCTCTCCACTGGCAAAGTCACTAGAAGTACCCAGTTTGCGTGTTTGCTAATATGCATTTCCTCTATGTTTTAGTTATCCTATAGGATGCTTCAGTATTTCCCGAATTAAAAGTAAACATCCACCAACTATGCATTTCAGATATCCATATGTGACTCCCCAAGTATCTTACACAGAAAATTAGTTCAAGTACCTTTTTCCCTCTTAAAGAAACAAACAATCAAATGAATGAATAAATTAGAGATTTATTCATATAGAGCTTATTATAGATCAGCTTAAAGACCATTACTGTTTATATCTGTACAAGTGTACTCTAAAAACATTTTTTTTATTATTATTTGTCTTTTTTTATTTGTTATTGCAAGTGTCAGTTACAGTCTTCTAGGGATCTGCAGCTCAGGGCATAGTTTCTGTTTCTTTTTTTTTGCCTTTTTTTTTGTTAAAGAAAATAATAATTCTATGATGAATAGTGCCGTTAAAACCATATTCAAAATGAATATATAAAAATATTTTTAAAAGATGCAATGTCAGCAAGACAGCTTGATAGAATTCAGCAGACAGACTCAGTAGTTTCCATTCAACAACAGAAGTGAAAACATGCAACCCATGTCGTGAATTAGCATATTTTTGCAAATGCTCAGTTGCGTCTCTACATAACATGAAGCAGATTTACTTTTCCCAGTGACACTGTTAAAAATAAATAAATAAATAAATCATGTCATATTTTAATGGTATCATATTTGCTTGTAAGGTGTTTTTTTTTCCAGTTTATAGCTTCAAAATGCTTTCTGCAATTTATTTGAGTTTTTTAGGGGAAAACAAATCACACTGATGACGTAGAAGTCTCAAAAACCCATAAAAACTCATGTATCAACTATGATACACTTGGCATTAACAGGTTAAGGAGCCACTGAAGGGGCAGCTGTTAGCATCTAGCATGCTCCTATGAAGCCAGCAGGCTTCATATCGCCTGTCAGGTAGGTTCCCTGTGGGGTTGAGCTGTGAAAAGCGGTAGCTTATCTCACCAGAGGCCTTCCTCTTACTCTTTCTTTGTCTCTTTACATAGGTTTTATAATAAGAAGCTCTTGTCAGGCATCTCGTATGGTAACCTGGTCACTGAATGCACACTCTCTGTTCATTAAAGTGCCACTTTGGAAAGGTCAAAGAAACGAAGGGGTAACGAGAGAGAGAGAAATGAAAGGGAGCTGTGGGTGAGAAAGGGAGAGAGTGGAAGAGAGACAGAGAGCTTGTTAGCAGCCATGCTGAAAGTCTGCTCCAGTTATTCAGCTGACTGAGAGGCGCCGCCTTTTTTTTCCCCAAAAACTCTTCCTCACTGTCTCTGTTTTATCCCCACACCCTCCCTCCCGCCCTCTCTTCTCCAAGGCCTGTTGGTTCCAGGTGACAGGATGACTGAGGGTCAAGCAAGACTGCACATTGGGTAACTCACCTCGCTCACATGAGAACACACACATTTACTGTCTCTATCTCTCTGTGAGACACACATACACACACAACATGCTCGCTCACTGGGCTTTCGACTGCAGGCCTCATTAACTACACTACAGCTGCCCCTGTTTTAGAGACGCTCCTCAGCACACTGTCTCTCTCTCTCTCTCTCTTTCTCTCTCTATCCCTGTCTCCCACAACCACACACATATTTAAGCTTCCTCTGTCTTTGTCTCCTGCAGCTAAATACACACACACACACTGCCAAAAGCACAGATATTGTCCTTCACAGCATCGCTCTCCTCCCTCAACTTTCTCATATAAAGCTACAAGTAAAATAACGAATAACAATAATAACAAAATTCGTGATTTTAGTTTTGCTACAGATTTTCAGATTATCAGAAGAAAAACAAAATACCTGCTCATACAACAAAATGCTTCCAAGTTTTCAGTAATGGTGGGAAATTGTTAACCACAAATAAAATCTTCAAATCAATTTGATGGAAAAAATAAATAAATAAATAAGTAAAAGCAATTTTTCAACAAACATAACATGACAGACTCAACAGCTACCATACCAAACCATGCTAAATATATGTGATGATTATTAGACCAGTCTTAGTATTCTTGTGGGTTAGTTTCTTGTCTTCTAAGTTATTTAATAGACTTGTTTGTCTTGGGGGGGGTTCTAGCTTAAGTTCAAGAAGATGTTTTGTACACAAACTGCATTGAGGGCTGCACTGAGCTACTATAGTAAAGAGACTGGGGTCTCCTCTATGTGTGAATGGTTCATTTAATTTTGAAGACCAGGTTTTACATATCTGGATAAATGTTTTGTTATTCACCACATTCAGTCTGAAATAAATGTAAAGGGTCTTATGCCACTAAAGCCCCTTTAAAGTAAAAGAAAGAAAAACATTCAAAAGCACTCCAAAACCTCATAAACTGGAGTGGATTCTTCCATCCATGTTTTTATTGTACTTTTTTGTTCAAAGTACTGTATGTGATGTTCACTTGGAGTATGCGAATAGTGCCAAAAGAAATATAAAATAAGCTTAAAATGCCCATAAAATCATATAAAAATGGTAGGCTACAACTTGTGACCTTCAGGTGATGAGGTTCTTCACACACTGGAAATGCTTTCCAACATCTGGTTTGAACTAAAGGCTATCAACTATCCACCACTGTAAAGCAGGGCTGTACACTGAGCGCTTTAAAACTTACCATACATTAATTTTTCACTCCTCCTTGGCGATTGGTTCAGAAAAGGACATCGTAAGATATGTTATTTATCCAGAAATCACCACAGGATCGTGCTCCATGAATACATTAACAGTTTGCATCTGTGCGTGACTGTGTGCCTGTATCTATGCTTGTCCCCTGGGATCTCGCATGGCCTCAGCAGAAACAGCGCTTATCTCCTGCGATCGAGTCTGATGCTCTAAAGCTGCTGCCATCAGCCACAAACTCATTAATTACTCTTTAGTATCAAGCCATAATTAGAGACACCAATCAGGCCCCCGCTCTGCCAG
>VUQG01021923.1:0-16242 GCA_015106755.1 Etia nguti | reverse complement strand
GGGGCCCCCCCCCCCCCCCCAAAAAAAAAAAAAAAAAAAAAAGGTTCACCCCACCCAAGAACAGAGTGTTCCTCCATGGGTGGTTTGAGGAGGCACAAGTGTGTTGTGTGTTTCGTGCAAATGTGTACGCCTGAGGGAATGGTGGAAACCATCACCCTAAATAGTGCAACGGGAAAAGAATGACAATTTCTTTATGCTTCACTATGCATATGGGGAAGAAAAGGGAACCGAGTATTTAATATTTTGAGAAATATCACCAAAGAACAAATGTACAAAAAAAAGAGGCAAAAGCGTGGGTAATAGCCTTGGTATTAAAAAATGCTTCAGCTGTTGAAGTTCAACTGAGAATAGCATCCAAATTAATTCAACCCTGTCGAATTGGAAACTTGACGGCCTCATCCTCCAAAAGACTCAGAAGCTGAAACGAGCTGTGCTGGGTAAAATCCAGCATTGTTATCCTATTATCTCTGAGATAATGTGAGATATGAGATTTCCCTTAGATAAGAGGAGGCATGCTGCTTAAGGCAGTCTAGATCACTGGTAGGAGACTGCTAAAGCTCAAAATCCTGACGCCATAGCTCCCTTGAGAAAGACTCCACACCTCAACTGGCATTCGTACCTAAAACCACTAATAAAGAAAGAATGCATAGAATCTATAATGCATAGATTGATAGACAGACTAAAAGAGAAAGGCAGGTAGATAAAAGAGGTGATAGCATGGGTGTCTGGTAGAAAGAGTGATAAGAGAAAGCAAACTAACATCAAAGGCAAAATTATATTGTTTTTCATATTACTGTCTCCTGATTGCTGTCTCCCATATTTGAATGTGTGCCCATGCTTTGGTAATTTGCATGTACATTAATCATTTTCACTGAGAAATGAACTGCCACGGCTGCCTGAAGGCTGCAGGGGAAAATGCAGTGAGAATGGGCTTCTTGGCATCAGATACCAGGTTCAAGCTGAATATACTGCCTGAATGCAACCTGGCTCTGGGTGAAGGAGGCACGGGGAGATGTAAGGTGTTCATAATCCTACACCATAAATCTGTCCAGCATGCATCATATGCTCTCATTTTGTGAGTGTGTGTGTGCCTGAGTGTCTGTCGCACTCTCAAATTACTCTGCTCCCTTGAGCCAAGACAGAGGATAAAATATGAATCAGCTGAATTCTAGGATAGTTTCCAGTCTTCCCAGACTCTCCTCGGCCATCATCAGGCAACACAAGCGCACACACATATAACAGACGTATGCATGCAACTCTACACACACACATTGGAAGTTTCAAGTCTCTCCATATTGTGCTTAAGAGTCTGTCACACATTCTCGGCTATACATTTGACATTCATATCCCTCATATTTGCCAAGTGTCGCTCAGCAGCTGCTAGAGCGTTTGTATTGTGACAGGATTACGAGAGTCTGTCTCTCTTTACCTATAAATCAATTAGATAAAGTGATATAGTCATACTCTGTTATAAATACTACTGTCTGTGGAGACAGGGGTTATACGCCTTTACAGGAGATAAGATTATACATATACCTAGAGACATTTTTCCTTGCTTTCCTCTTCATTTCTCCAAATGCCATTTGTCTTTCCTTTTTACTCCTGCAGTCACTTTTCTGTCACACCTCCTGCTTTTTTTCTTGAGAGCAATCTTTCAGGCAAACCATCGATGGTTTGCCTGATTTTCTTTCCTTTTTCTTTCTTTTTTGTGTGTGTGTGTAGCGCATGAACTTTTGCCCTTGTGACCCTGCACAGACCTCTACCTAAATACACTTTATAAATAACGGTCTAATTGCTTTGGATTAAAGTGTCTAAGTGACTGCCTTGCACCCTTGCCAACTTGCTGCACAATCCCCTGGTGTCTGGCCACTCAAAGTATGAGAAAATGTCCTGGCAGAGCACACACATTGAGGAAAAACTATATGTTTAAAGTAGGCGGAAAAAGAAAATTATTCCACATCAGTGCTTATTAGTTGCAATTACATACAGAAATAAAGCATACTTAACATACTTTATACACCAAAAGCATTGCTGTATTATGGATTCGTGAATTCCATAACCACCCATGCTGGCCTATACAATAAAACAACACCCCAGAATACCAATGGCATCTTCCAACACCCTTGATGTTAATGAACTTGTGGGAGCCTAGAGGGCAATCCCGACACCAAGTGGTACCCCGCCATGAGAGGCATTATGAAGTCAAGAGCAAGACTATATACCATTCACCACAGTGACATGCTGTCAGACCAATCAGCGGCCCCAAGCACACACTCCAATAGAAGTAGACAGCCCCTCCCCCTGCACTAGCCCCCACAACACTACCAACCCTGACGCTTTGTTGCAATTGACATGTGCTTCTCCCACGCACAAATGCAGAATGCATCCACATGCACTCACGGATGCTTGCACTCAGATGTAAGTAGCCTTGAATACATAAAGGACACACATATATGGAGGAGATTGAGTATCAGTCACTAACATCAGTTCAAAATCCCATTAATTTCTGGGTTGGATCAGTATATGTACAGAAAACTAGAAAATGAAAGCCAGTGAAGTTGCCACTAATCTACAGTGAACTTAGCATAATAGGGTTCACAAGAACACAGTTCTATCCTCCCTCCACTAAGGAGCTGATTAGGAAGCCGTGACCTCAGAATACTGCAGCCTTCCTAGAAGTCAGAAGCCATTAGGTATTTATAGGAGCTTAATGGCAGTGTCTAGGTGTACTGGCTGTCTACTACCCAGCATCAAGCCAGCATCACATCCTTTCCGATTGCAGTCACGGCAACACAATCTGCTCCATAAGATTTTTCTAGAACCGCTATGTTCAATAACAACAGTCTCGAGAGATTTCTTTGTCTTTAAGTTGGTCATCCCCCAAAACCATGACCACTCCTTTCAAGAAAACCAACCTCCACCTTTGAACTTCGCGATGAAACTGCAAACTTATACCACTTAATTTCATTTGATTGCATCACTGTATTATTTCTTTTGTTTTGTTTTCCCTGTTTCTCTGCCACAATAGAAAAAAAGAGAGTTTTACATGAAAAGCTTTGCTCATACAATATTGTTGATTGGGATCAAAATGTCATGAGTACTCCCAACTCACAAATGCTGCTGTCAAATTGAATTGCTTGATGTGATTGTAAAATTATATGTATCAGAGTGCACCTGTTTTGTGCACATGTACAGTAAGAGAGGAGGCAGATGGATTTGGTGTCCATGTGGCTTCATACTGACTTATTTATTATGGATTGGACATCTTGTGATTTCATATGCAACTCTTAAATATTGAGCTACAACAAACTTTGAGATGAATGTTGCATGTACAGGTATGCTGCTGGGCGGTAGTATTCCAACAGCTGTTTGCTTGGTTCCTTTAGACGAGCTGCACATGTGACTTCTAAGTGTATGTTTATATTACCTCTCTGTCTCTGACCAAAACCAGGTCAGGCCTGTTACTGACATTACGGCTGCCTGCTGTAAACGACTTACCTAATCCCCCATCATTACCTGGAATGGGCCCCACGTCTCGCCTGTGGCCTGAAATAGCACAGGACCTCAGACTGCCACTGTCAACACCCTTAATTTGCAGTTTCATAAATAGCAGACTAGGGCTTTGGCGCGAAAGATAAAGAGGCCCTGTGGTTGCTGGTGTAAATGGAGAGCTAATGAAGAAGTCTACCTGAGGCCACACCTTAACAGTCAGTTCAGTTTAACAGGACAGGCTTAAAATGACAGTCCGGTGCTACTGCTGAGCCCCGGTGACAGAATATGTTATGCAACAGCAACTCAACAAGTTTTGACAAAAGGTTAATTCCTCAGAAAGATAAGACAAATGCAAGTTATGCTTGTTGCAAGTCATGCCATTACTTTGATGTTTGATGATATGTCATGGTGTAAATGGCGCACCTTGTGGATGAATAGAAATAATGTTAAAGTATTTAATAAGGTAAATTTAGCACCGAGCATGAGGTTGGAAGAGAAGTGTGGTTGCTTAATGTGAAGTTAATGTGTGAAATATCTCTTATCTTATCTAATCATCTTGCTTACATACACATAACCTACAGACCCAGGAATGAGTAACATTCTAGTGACTAGCACTGCATCCACAAAGAGCCATCACACTCAGCCAGTCTTTTCTGTATTGACATGAAAATCAACTAACATCTAGTCTCAAAGCTCAGCTCAGCAAAGTTACACCATCAGGACAAGCACTGCTGCCCTGCTGATCCCTCTGCCCCCTCTCGCTGTCCTCAGCTGCCTATAATGAATAGAAACAAGATGAGGCTGGGAGCAGGGGCTGATAACATGGGCAGATGTCCAGGAGGCTACTCTAGGCTCTCAGCCAGACAGGCGGTGGTAGTGGACTGTGGTCAATTGTAGACGCCCCACTAAATATTTACATGGTGGTTAGTTGACCTGTGATCTCCTACAAGTGTCACTCCATTGATTCTTAGATATGTTTTAATCATAACTAAAATATCCGGACTTTCTATCTGCATGAAAATGCATGGAATAATTTCCTCTGTTTATCTATTATTAGCATCATGTACTGAGATTCATCATGAACCGCTCTGGTCCTGTTCCCACTGAAGGGATTTTATGCGCTATTATGAATACTGCTGCCCATCATGACCAGACTCTCTGCAGCTGGGATGAGAAAAGCCCCTTTTTTTCTTCCTCTCTCTCTCATTTTTTCCTCTTTTTTTAAATATAAAGACGTAACAAGTGATTCCACTCCACTCTATTACAATTTGCCTCAGTGATATATTAAAATGACTGACGGCAATAATGAACTAAGACAAGATAACGCATGGCACCATTCATGCGTAACAGACGCGGAATCCCACCGTAACGTGTAAGTCACGCGGGGTGAAAGACTCATAATAGCTTAGTGAACAGGAATAATAATCGATATTATCACTGTGATTATCACAACCTTGTCACGCTGGCCCGGCTGCTTTATTTCTTACCTTCCAGCCAGCTGAGCTGTTACTGTCGCCCTTATCCTTGAAATAGGGCACATAACGGACCATCCAGTCGTATATCTGTGACAGTGTGAGTCTCTTTTCTGGGGTGCTCTCAATAGCGCGGGTAATGAGATCCGCGTAGGACTGGTTCCCCCACGCGTTTCGCCGCGAGGATTTGGCTTTGCGCAGGGGTCCGGTGACATCCAGAGCCGCGCCAGCCAAGCATGGGTGCGTCGCGCCTGTGGGTGCAGGGGCGCCGGCTGGATGCTTCAGCTCTCCCGGCGTTCCGCCCACGAGCCCCGCTCTGCAAGCGGGGATGTCTTCCGGTTCTACCTTGATGCTGGCCAGTGGAAGACCTACGTTCACCTCGTGTCCACCGGGGAAATCCTGTGGACAAGGCAGCGGCCAGGTGCATGAGCGAGGGCGGCTTTGAGGCTCGAAATCCGAATCAACCTGATGAGCGTCTAATTCGTCGTCCTCCATCATCAACATTTACCCTTCAGTTGAAAAAAGAATAAATCAAACGTAGAGCAAGGGTGGGGAAATACCTCCACGATTCACGTATCCCGCTGTCTTCAATATCGCTTCACGTAGGAATTTGCCTTGTAATATGGCTATTAAGCTCAGTCTGAATCAATAATGGGCAATTCAGCGGAGTAGAAGAATCATGATGAATGAAAGCAAAATCATAGCCTCGCGTGTAGAGATAGCAGAAGTAATAAAAGTAATAATAATTTCTTGTCCATTTTACCTGAAGTAAATTCTCTAATGGTGACTAAACTATTTATTTGGCAGTCCGCATCACCTTAAAACACTCAAACCCGTGTCAGTCATGGGGGCTTCTCAATCCAGTTGCAGCAACAGATGATCTTTCAGATAAGGAGAAAAGCAGCCGTCGATAAATCCTCCAGAAGACAACAGGAAGAATCGGGAAAGAGGGGGGAAATCACCAGGGCTGTGTAGAGAGCATCCACTGAGGCGATAATGCGTGATTACCGTGAATTATTAAATCTTCCAGTCTGCACGGATTAAGCTGGCAGCGGCACATTCAAGTCCATTCAGCCTGAACAGCACCCAACTGTCTGCAATTATAATGAAGAGGCGTGCGCTTGTGACGAATCGATAAATTCCCTGTCTGAAAAATATAAAGGAGGGAAAAATAGTCCGGCAATCAAATCTCGTATCCACTCGTCGGGATGATAAAACTGGCTTTTATCACACCTCCTCTTGCTCCCCTCTATCACCCCTTGCCTTTTCTCACTCACTCAGATCCCACACATGTTCTCATTTGCTTACAACTCGTTCCGTCGATGTGAACCGAGGATGACGCGCCGGCGCGGTATAGTAGAGATGCTGCCAATTGGAGTGCGCTCACGAAATCAATACTCTCCAAACATGATTACAGCGAAATCCCGAACTCTCTCTCCCTCTTTTCTCTGCTGCTCTCCCTCCTCTCTCCTGCGCCTCAGTTAGGCTACTAACGAAGGGGGCAAAAACCCCAAATTCTTAATCAAAACTCCGCATAATGATCTTTGTGGCGGAGCGTCACATGGCGCTTTGTGTGCCAGCCTCCGTGTCCAGCCCTAATAAAACAAGACAATGTGTAACGCAGAAAAAGGAAAAATTCCTGCACAATTGCGACACGGGTTTTTCTCTTTAAAAAAAAAAAAGTCTGAGCGTAACAAATTGTCGCGTGCACTGTGTGCAACGTCCAAATGCCCTTCAGGGAGAACTTACGGCGCCCGGCTCCGCTGATTATTTGCGGGCAATACCTCAGTGAGTGTAATTTTCTATGCCGATTAGACAGATTTAGTTCAGATTAACCGAGATTAGTTAACCCTAGATTTTAATCCGGGAGGAGTCGGGGGGGTGAATGGTGCTTCAGATACCAGAATGAAAAAAATATATATACACATACCTCCTCCATACTTCACATGTGTAAATGAGGGTAAACAAAAGACTTACATATTATCATTTCAAAACGCATTTGCCTCAAAGACATTCTGCCCGGCGCATTGAGCTCAGGTCAGACCCGTGTGCGCAATTCTTCAGCTGCACTGACCAAGGGGTTGAGGCGGTGGGGGTCTCCGATCCTTTATCCTTCCACCTTCTTCTAAGAGCTGACGGCTGGGCGGAGACAGAGTCGCAGGTGCTTGAATCCGATTGGCCATCTACCCTTATAAACACTAGGCTACCTGACCCTTTTACCTTTATCAATCTAAGAAAGATTTGTGGAACTTACATGTTTAGAGAAACACTGCCTGACAGCTTTGGGCGCACTCACGCATGCAGTGTTGATGGTTGCTGTAGGGAGAGTATTACTTATTCACTTATTCATACTTTAAAACAGTCCTCCTTCTGCAGATTCTCACTTCCAGTAAAGAATTTTAAATAAATAAATAAATAAAAATCAATATTATTTAGAAGTGAGGCAGCCACTCCAAGCAAGCATTTTAACAGCTATAACCTGTGGGGGCTTTTTGCTGTGAATCCATTGCCATCAAAATATTTAAAAGAAGAAAAATGCATTTCACTACAATTATACATCAGCTACAGACCCTTGGACCCAGATTTAGACGTGTGTATTCTAGTCACTACACTTTAGTTCAAATAAACACGCTCATTTTCAATGGCACATCCATCATCAGAACAGCCTCTGTGCAGAAAGGTGTCTCAAACTGTCTGAGGACTCCACCTTTTTCCTGCGTTCAACTGTGCATGGACAGAAGCTGTACTTAAAAGTTGCACAACAAGGCCACACTGTGCACTCAGACATGAGTGATGTTGAGAAATATGCGTCAAAAATAGCACACTTTTAAATGTGGGAGGATGTGTCATATAGTGTGTCACGGAATGACTTAACGTTCAGCATCAGTGCAATCACATGGTTAAAATGCCATGTTGCTAATACTTTGTGTCTAATAAGCCTACAAACCCTATTCTGACTACAGATATAATTAATGGGTGATGGTTTTTTGTATTTTGATTATTGCATGCCAAGAATTTCAATCAAACCAGAGTTGGAGCGAGTCAAGCCTCTCATAGCCTCTAGTCTCCAAGACAAGGTTCTACTTGAGATGCTTCCCCAGTAACACTTATGAATGCCACAATTTTGGTGACACTCGAGAATACACAATGTGTCTTGATTACAAATGAAGTGAAAGAAAAGTGATTGTGACTATCAAAAAAAGGCAAATGATCAGATCCAGATACCCACAGCAGGAGTGAGTCTCAAGAGAAAAAGGGAAAAGGAAAGAACTAAAAGTCAAAGACAAAGGCTCTGGCAGCACAAGTTTAAAAACTACAACTTCAGTCCCTTCCAGGCTGACAGCTAAGTTGTCCCCATACCAGACATACCAGAGGCAGCAAGGCTGGCTTAAAGCACTGAATGGCTGATCCTAGAACAGCGTGTTCTGCACAGCAATAATCACCTCAGTCAGCCACAAGCAAGGCAGAGCACCACATGAACAACAAGTCAGAGCTTTGTGCCTGTTATTTTGCATGGTTAGAAACTGCTCTGGAATTTCTTTCAAATAAGGAAAGGGACACTTCCCCTCCAACTATTTCTATAATACCTTTCCGGATTTCTTTGGCTCTGGCATTTTAGCCATCACTCACAACCTCGTGGTGTTGTGCAATTTATCCCTGCACCCCATTCTGCCCAGCACAGCTAGAAGTAGAGGAATCTAGAGAAGCCACAAGAACACCCTAGGGAGATCTATGTCTGTCTGGGAAAGCACCTCCTTTGGTTCTCCCTCCCCTCTCAGCAAATAACCCACACTCTCTAACAAGCATATGGGTTCCCAATGACACAGGAAGGAGAGGGCTCATATCCAAGTATTGGGAACATTTCTGAGTAGGCGAAGCTGGATTTCACCCCTTCTTGGCTTTGACCCAAAGTAGGCTGACTTGAAGACTTCCTGCCCCGAGCCAGTGCCAGATTTCTGTGGCATCTTGGCGTCCTCACTGCCAACTATGAACAGAGGCAGCGAAGACAATTGGTGCCAAGAGTTTTAATTAAGACTGTGTTGTAAAGAGGAAAGTAAAGGCATGTGCAGGTAATGGCTTCCATCCCCATTTCAGAGGGCTAACAGAATATGATTAACTAACACAATCTTAGCCTTAGCCAATTAATTATATTTAACTGTTAAAAAAAGAGAATGACCAAACGGTCCAGAGAGGGAAATCAGCGTGCACCGCTCTCATGCTCAAAGCTGAAGAGAGTGTAATTGTGTTATAATAAACTGATGCCAAAGATTATTAAAGGTTATGCTTGCACTAAATTAATAAACTGAAAATACAGGTTTCAGACAAAATGCACAAGTACAACTAGAAGAATAAATGAATTACCTTTTTCAGTTAGTGTCCACAGTAGAGTCAGTGATTTTTGGGGGGGATCAATTATCACTTAGAAAATTAAATACTGTCAAACTTTGGTCTGTTGGTTAGAAACAAATAAGCAATAATGGCAAAACATTGTTCTCTGGAGAATTTCAGTGAGACTTGTACTTTCTGTTTTCTTTTTGTTATTCTTTTCTGACATTTTACAGACTGGATGATCCATTAAAAGAAAACTGATATTCCTGGAGCTGGGAGTAAGCGATGAAAAAGAATATACCCTTCTCTGAGTCGTCAAACTGAAAAATTAATCGATGATGAAAGTATTTCAGGCTTCAGGCATTATGAAATAGTATTAAAAACCCAACAATGAAAGTGAATAAGATTAATAATCACTCGAGTACTGCAACCTTAACCATATTACGTTCTGAAAGGGTGTCGCTCTGGTCTCAGTTTCTTGAAATAAACCACAGAACAGATCATATTGCCTCTAGCAATGAGTTAAATGTCTTACTTGTGCAAGTCCATGGCTGGCTACATCCACAATAGCCAAGTAGGCTTGATGCCAAGACACTGATTAGCCTAACTATGCCTCTGTTCTCCAGGCAATGCAGTGCTGAGTGGAGGTGCAGTGGGAGTCTAGCTCATCACCAAAGAGCACTGTGCTAAACACAAGTTTAAGTGGAAGAAAGCCAGTAGACTGTAGTGTATCCATGCTGGACATATAAAGCCTTGGGCAAGGAGGCATCTGCCTCTTTAATACATAATTCACTCAGAGCTGAAACATCATGCTTTAGTCCTAAGGGCCGGCAGTCTGCTTCTGGTTGTTGGAACATAAAACTGTCTCCATCAGATAATCCAGTCTCACTGACAGGCAACTCCTGTGTACCAAGTAGTAGTTCAATTTAACTTTAACTTCAAAACAAGATTAGAAAAATAGAAATTTTTAACATATTAGCAAATGTTCAAAGTTTGTTTTTGTTTTTTTTTGGGGGGGGGGTTCAACTTGCACCAAATGTATGTGGAAGCACTGCCATCTCACCTTTCCACCTCAGTGAGTTTGTCCTCATCAGCCATGATACGCAGGTAGGTCAACATGTAGAGACAGCCATCTGCCCTGGAGCTCTCCCCCTCAGACATGCACGCGGTCACTTTACATCTCAATCTCTGCAAATGCATCTTCCTGTAGGGGTATTATTAGAAGCACTCATGCCTTATTACCAACATTATTATCATAACTGACAGGATGTGCATTAGTTACTTCGGTCTCCGCAGTTAGATCGGGCCATAATGTTGACACACTACTGCATGGGCCTTTCTGGATTTCGATATTAACAGTGGAGAACCTGAAGCAGATGTAGTGCTTTCATGTGTAATAGTCCCAGCTCATGTTCCCATGAAAGAGGCACTAATGGGTTAACAGTAGAAATGAGAGGGGAAAGAGAGGGAAAATCAATGCTTTTGTTGAGGGGAAGAAAGGAAGGCTTTCACAGGTCTATGTATCATTAAGCAATTGAGAAAGCTAATTAGAGTGGGGGGAAAGATGTGCAGATCTCACAGCTAATTATTTCCATGGCAACCACAGCTCATGTAGATGATGTGAGGTAGCATCCAATTTGCTTCAATCAGGATATTTACAAGAAGAGAAACAGAGACCCCTAGTGGGATGAAGTGAACATATCCATGAAAATCAAAGCTGAGAGTTGAAAAGAAACTTTAAACATAAAAAGAATTCCATTACACTGAAAAATACCCAAAATCATACATCTCAAATTCTGTTTGGAAATGTTGATACAGGAAAAATATTATCTGGTTTGTTATCATTTGTAAAAATACAGTTAAAAAAAAAAAAAAATGAAATCATTTTTTTTTTACTTTCCAGGAATTGTATTGATTGTTAGCACAGGTATAAGATTACCTACATCCTAATTTATAGAACCATAATTTGGTAGAAATTAGTAGAATGCAGTGATGTTTAACAGTATTAGCTGAAATGTTTTCCATTTCATTAAAAATTGACCAAACACATAACTGTAAAATCAAGGCTATATATAGACTCTATTTCATTTTATTAAAAACAAAACAAAACAAAAAACCCCCCCCAAAAAACATACAATGGTTAAAACCTAAAGGAATAAAAAAAAAAAAAATTGTTCACAGAACTCTGTGAGGGTTGAGCTGCTTTTTTCTAAGCAGCTAAAACTTTAAGCGCCAAGACAGTATTTCAAAAAACTAAAAGTTCATTTTGACAGTTGGTTTTCTTAACACCTGCAAAAATTATGCACATATGCACTGGTGTTTTTAAAAGATGGGCTTTATAGTTGATAATAAGGAGGTTACATATTAGGCGTGTGTGTCTCTTTTCTCTGCTCTTTGTGTCATACCTGCAGGTCAGTGTCTCTATGAAACACACAGTAAAGCAGCCACAGAGGACAGGATGAATCTTTGATTCCATTCACACAAAATCTGGCAATTCCACAACTTCCCACACGGCTTTTCCTTCATAAAAGTGTGACCATGTTTAATTTTGCTTTAGAACATAAGCATTGTGAAACAATACAAACAGAAAATATTTTATTCCTCTAACTCACCACTTCGTTTAGTCCCCTCACCCCCATTTATTCACAAACTATCCCACTTGAAAACAGCCTCCCTCTCTATAACATCAGCTATGTTATAGAGATGTTTAGTTGAATAAAATACTGCAAGGAGGCTGCTTGGCCAATCGCTTGTGTTTAATGCTGCAAGCCCCAACACCAATGTTACTGAATTTTCAAAATATATTGCCCCGAGAAGGAACTATTTTGAGGGTGAAATAATTCCCTCAGAACTTGACTTAGACCTGGCTCCTCTGGTGGAAACTCATGGAGTCCCTCCCAAGGTTCCCAGTCCCCCAGGGAGAGTTCCTTTTTGCGGAAAACTGGCTAATGTCTCTGTTTGCTAGGGTCAATCTTTTCCAAGTGAACCAGGGGTTTGAGTTGTTCAGCAAAGCTGCGCATGTCCTCTGACACAGTGTCTTGGCCTGCAGGAGCCAACACACTCAGCTCCACCAGGTATGAAAGTGATAGATGCTCAGTGTTTTCTGTATTCCCTGGTACAAGTATGCGTGACAGCTTACTAACCACAATTTTCATTGCACCTTTACGAAATATGTGTCCATTGCTGACAAACTCATGGTCCATGCGGAAGCCCATCTCATTGAGGAACTCTGGAAGGCTGTGAGAGGCAGCAACATCAACGCAGTTGCGTACCAGAGCGTGGCGACTCTTGTCTCCCACTTCAGATTGACCGAGGTAGCGTAGGTGCCATGGAGCAGTTGGGTGGGAGAGGGAACGGCGGGCACGCAAAATGAAGGGGTTTCCTTGCTGGCCTTTGAGAAGGTAAACCAACTCATGATCGGTAAAAGTCTCAGGTTCCATGTTGTCGCACAGACCTCGAAGGCGATGCAATAGGCTTTCCAGGGCCTGGTCTAACACACTTCCTGATTAAATAAAGTGCACAAGAAACAAATACAAAAAATTACATTTGATCCGATGGCCAGGACTCTACACATATTATATTTATAAATATAGTCTCCATTAACATTTCCCAGGGAAATCAACAGCTAAGAGCTCCCATGTTAAACATTATTTATAATAATATAATAATAAGAATTTAGTTGTTATTTAGGAGCTAGTGCATAGCAGTTTAGGTCGAATGTAAATAATGATATATATATATAACACTGCAATGTTCATTCACTATTCATTTTCACACCAAAGGTTGTTGCTGATGTCACTTTACTCATTTTGCTGAACAGTTGCACAATCCAACTATTAAATGATTATTGCTATTGCTTTGCATTTTTGTTACTATAAGCTACTATCTGTATGATTGCCACTATCAGTACTACTATTAGTGCTATATATAACACTCAGGGCTTGCTAGTTATTTGCCTGCTCACTTGCTTCAGCTTCAGTGGACGCATGGCATCTTACCTTGTAACAGATACTCCATCATGTTAATTGTGCCCCCAGTGACAGGCATTACAGTAACAGGTGGAGCCTCCATCTTTCCTCAGGTACTTTGAGGTGTTTGAGCCTGAAGAAAGAAAATTACGTGCAGATATATATAAATGCGGGAACATCTGACGGAGCAATGCCATCATTAACAAAAATGCTTTCACCTGTCGCCATAGGTAACAGATTTTGTAACTTTTAGCACGCTAATAGCCGGTGGTAACGCTTTCTAATCTAAGTGTAACTCTAGCGAAACAACAGTTTGCATTATTATCTACGAAACCACAAAGAGCAGTAGCCGAGGAAAACCAGGTAAATGTTTTAAGTGGTCGTCCTCGATAACGTTTTAATACTATTGACCAAAAATCAAGAAGGCCTAAACGGGTTTGCCCACTGAACACACGGCTACTAGCTACTCGGTTTGCTAATAGCTAACCGCAACGTTACTTAAGCTACCAGGCTAAGCGTTTCAATGTTATTACTGAAACATTAAAAATATATTACCTTTCAAAAATAAAGAAGTGAAGACGGAAAGAAATAAACGTCTTTTTAGTTATGAAAGAAAAAGTGAACACAGTTAGCAACAACAATGAATGGGAAGCATCTTCCTTTGGTGTGTCAAATCAGTAGACCTCCAGCTTTGAGGCTCATTACAGCCACCTACTGGTAGTGCTAAAAATATCGAAATCAGGTCAACCGGGTACACAATAGGAAGAAAAAGGGTATCGTCATGGACAGTCAGGCTTTTTAGGCTATAGGTACTCCACTTTTATTAACACAGGCTATTGAAGTGGATTATCAGTACTGTGAAAACTATTACTGTTTTCACAGTACTGTGAAAAGTATATAGAGCATTAAGTTTAGAAGTTTTATCATCATACCTACAGTGGAAATAAAAGCAGTAGTTTACACTGTATTTTGCAAATCTCTTCACACAAAACAAAAATAATAATTCCAATAAAATAAAAATAAAGAATCCACAAAATTTACAAAAATTGCAAGTACTGAAAATGCAAACACTAAAACTAGTTTTTTAAAAAAAGAAAAAAGACCCGAGCTTGAAAACCTGAGTTGACCTCCTTTCTCCATATTTGCAAACCAATCTTTACAAATTTGTGCTTCAGCAGATAATAATAATTACACTAACAGTCAATAATAGTGATGGGGTAGGAGAGGCAACACTGACTGTCTTATTCATGAGTCTGATTTGAGACTCACAGTCCTTGATTTCGGACTCCTGTTGCATCTACCTTTAGCATCTAACAGGTGGTGTTGTGAGTGTGTATTGTACTTACTGTGGATGTGGGCAATGCTGACAGCCCTGGTGGTGTAAATGTCTTATACGGACGAGAAGACTGTTCCCGTGATGTATTGTGCAGTTTTTCTCGCACATGGAGAGACTTCCTGTCTTGAGTAGTGCAGCTGAGCCCTGTCAGTCATCTTAGAAAGTACAGTCAATGTGCTCTTCACTACCTGCTGGGTGTTGTGAGACCAGGTGAAATCCACACTCATGTGTGTCCTGAGGAATTTAAGGCTTTCAGCCTCTCTACCTCTGTCTCACTGATGTATATTGGAGTGTCTTTTCCTCAGATCTCCTTGGTCTTATCTACATTTAGAGCAAGAGTATTTTCCTGACAGCAGGCCACTAGTCCTATCACTTCTCTTCATCCCTGTCAGTAATCACTCTAGTTTCATATGCAAATTTTATAATTCTGGTATTGATCAGGGGGGTGCACACACTCATATGTGAAGAGAGCATGTGGAAGTGGACTCAGCACGTGCCCCTGAGTAATACCAATGCTCATAGTTCAGATGTTTGATGTCTGGTTTTCAACTCTGAGTGGGGTCTGTCTTACAGGAAGTTCAGAGCTCAGTTACAGAAAAAGGGTGTGAGTCTGAGTAAGAGCAGCTTCTCAGAGAGTCTGACAGCATTAAATGCAGTTTCAGTCAATTAACAGGATTTTCACAGATGTGTTACTGCCTTCTAGTGGACTGATTCTATATGTATGCATAAAGTAAAGAGTCCAAGGTAGCCAGGATGATCTTTTTGAGCCTTTCAAAAAACATTTAATCTACCTACCAAAAGGATGGTAGTCGTTTAAGCATGTGGCAGGGGCACACTGGTAGTGGACTTAAAGCATGGGGAGATTGTATATGTCTATGAATACACCATCGAACTCTGATGAGCAGACCCTGAGTGCATGCCTGGGGATATTATTTAGGCCAGCTGCCTTATTTGGGTTTGTTTTCCTTAGAGCTGTGCACACCGCCACCAATGACAGATCGTGATGTAGTGGTTTGTCCTGTGTGTCTCTGTTGGTTGTTGTTGTGGTGTTTAAAAAAGAGGGTGAAGTACCCAAATTGTTTTTTTTTAATTTAAGCTATTCGGAGATTACTGCTATTAATACAGCCATTGTTATTTTAGTTTAGGATTTTCCACCTTTGATTTTGATGTTATTTTAGTTTTCAGGGTGGGTTTTCTGATTTCAGTTTGGTTTTTAATTGTTAAATGTTAAGTTTGTATTTTATTAGTTTCTGTGTCGGTGTTTTTGTTTTTATGATGTAGGTGGTATTAATGACATAGGTCAACTTTAAGTAAAACAGTACAGTACAACACATTTGACTCACAGTCATTTTCACTCACAGGCTCCTCTTTGTGTTTCCATCTTTGACTAAACACCAAAACGTAAAACATTTCCTTTATTTTCTTTATTGTCTGTTGCTTTTTTAAACAACACATTTAGTGAGTTTTGGTTTATTTCTTAAGACTATTTTTTGTTGTAGTTTTCACATTTTCTTGTATACTTTACTTTGAATAAAACACTTTATAAAATAAAAGGATCCAAAATATTACTTTCAGTGGCTATCATCATCAAAATGTGCTCACAGTATGAACACACATATTGCTCACAGTAATAATCATACTATAA
>VUQG01021918.1:0-34273 GCA_015106755.1 Etia nguti | reverse complement strand
CACATCTAAATAGTGTGACACTTTTGGAAAACTCGAGCTGTTTTCATTTTCTTTGTCTTTTATCCATCCATCCATCCATGCATCCATCCATCCATGCATCCATCCATCCATCCATCCATCCATCCATGCATCCAGCCATCCATCCATCCTTGCATCCATCCATACTTGCATCCATCCATCCATTCAGCCATCCATCCATCCATGCATCCATCCATCCTTGCATCCATCCATCCATCCATCCATCCATCCATCCATCCATACTTGCATCCATCCATCCGATCAGCCATCCATCCATCCTTGCATCCATCCATCCATGCATCCATCCATCCATCCATCCTTGCATCCATCCATCCATCCATCCTTTCATCCATCCATCCATCCATCCATCCATCCATCCATCCATCCATGCATCCATCCATCCATTATTGTTGGCTGTGAGTTTGCGTGTTCAAAGTCTTGCATTTTAGGTTAATTGCGCGTGTGTAGTTGTGTGTCTCTCTGTGTGTTGGGCTGTCCATCCACCTTTGGCCCCCTGTCAGCTGGGACCCACCTCAGCTAGATAAAGATATGAAAGTTGACAGATGTTACCTTTTCACAATTTTTCTCCTTTTGCTTTGTGTTGTGACTCTAACAGAAGGTCCCGTATGAACTGAACTGTTTATGGCGTTAGCAGCATGTAGCATTGGGACTGTAACAAACAGGCTTTTTAAATATCTCAGGGGCTCTTTAACTTATCAAGGGTGCATTTTCAAAGAGCTCAACTAGTGTTATTTCTTTAGCAAATGCACTGGAAAAAAAAAAACTGTATTGTTTTCCTTCCAAAAATACTGGAATTTCCCTTTTAACTAATCTAAACAGTTTCAACACACTCTCACACACTCGCACACAAAAACACACACTCAGATAGAAGATAATTGGATAATAAGTTAGAAGACGTTGTGGCTCTTTCTCAATCGGTTTAATTTATTTTCCTGTTTATCATGGAGTGTTTCTCCACTCTCGCTGACACGCCTCATTATTCACTCGCACAGTAATCACTAAATACACTGTAACAAAAAGCAATAATGATAATACATAACAGCCAATATCTATAACATCATAAGCACTTCTAACACAGACTAAATGTCTCTCTCTGGGTTCTCATTTTAAACCTCAGCGATGTGACTGACTGATGCTTTGTTTAGGTCTCTACGGCAACTTGCCTGCTCTCCGTCTATAGTCTGGTTGGCACGGTTACAGCTGGCATCCTCCACTGACCCTTTACCTTTCATCAGTGCAATCCATCTGCCGGTGTGTCTGCTGACATAACTGAGAGTATAACCCTCTGTCAATGTGCTGCCATGGTTTCCTATAGGGAACCACTGCACACTCTTAAAGATACAGCGTTAAACGGACGTCTGTTCATTGTTTCTGCTGAGTAGAGCGCCATAGTACTCACCAGGCTGACAGCTGTGATTGGTGGATTTACTATTTTTGTACATCGTTTTATTTCCGGCAGTTAGCCAATGATGCCTGACGGCTGGTACTGCATGTACTGAAAGTTGCACATTTACTATAGTAATGAGCCTGAATTAAGAGTACAGTCCTACATTATTACTTTATCTTGAGTCTTGCATCAATAAATCAATCTGCATATATTAGATGTAATAAAATTACATATTTTTAAATGCAAATGTAAACTCATCTGATGTTAATAATGCTCTTAATATTCCTTTTGATTAACTTCTGTTTCAATCATAGCTTCATTAAAGGCTTGTAGCTTAAAATGTTTCTGTAATGAAGCCGATTCCATTCACTGTCATGTGACGTGTTTCTGTCTGACTGAGATTCAGTAATGTTACCTGGTCACCTGCTAGTTTACACGCCTGCATCGCACGTTTGGCGTGTTCCTCTGATTGATGGCTCTCTCAGCCTGTTACCTGTAACAGCTGTAAGACTTTCCTGGGTGAGCTTTCTTCTAAGCCGCTGTCATACAGTTTCTTCTTCTTTATATCCATCTCTCTGTTTTGGCTGTGGTGGTGCAGTGAGTTGAGCTGCAATGAATCAGTGCTTCCTCTCTGATGCTTGAAAACTTTTTTTTCTTTTACAATTCCCAGCAGAGTCATTCCAGGAAAAATGACACAGACACTCGAGCTTGTGTTTTCTTCTTTGTCTCCAGCCTTAAAAACATTGTTATTAAATTATCTTTTGGCTGACAAAACCCAGCTTCCTGTTTTGGTGCAGTAAACATGTTCCTGCCTCAGACCGCAGCAAATTAACGAAGTCGGCCGAGCTGTCCGGCTGCACCTCCGACTTTAATTAAACCCACAGAAGAATCAGCTCGAAAGGATGATCTGAGCTTTTCCCCTGCAGCAGGCACAACAGTGCTTCCTTCAGCTAACATCGGTTAGCACTTTACATATACAGCTCCTTTAATTTACTACAGATTAAAGGCTAATTTTCTGGTACATATCTTTTAATGTCAGCTTCGTTTTACACTTCTAGGTGAAGCTAGCATATCACCAGTTAACCACAGCCATTTGAGAATGAGGTAGCCCAGTAGTTCCCAGTCAGCACTGAAATGCATTTGTGGTTGAAATGTAGTTCAGATGAAATCGTACATGGAAACGTTGGCACTGATTATCACTGAAGTCTGTAGATTTTCTGCAGTTGCTCATTTTTCTTCTACATTGGGCTCCTATAGCTTTTAGCAGCCACTCACAGCTGTGTTTGATCAGAGAAAAAAGAATTCAGACTTGGTGAGTAGGAACCTAAACAAAGCAACACATATATGAAAGAATGAAGCATAAAGCAACCTTGACTCTTGAAGGCTGATAATTTTCCTCTTTGCAGTTTCTGTGTAAACACACAGGCTTAAAGAGTGGCCACAAACAGAACGATGCAATAAAATAATACAATTATGGATAAGTGGTGAGCTGGAAATCATAAAGAGAAGAAAAGAAGAAGCATAAATTCTACATGTACTGTTTGATCCACTGAGTGACACAGGAATTTAACATTGAGATGTTACACCATTAAAGATTTTCTGAGGATTTACTGATTCAGTAACGCACTGTGCCAGCGCAAACTGGGTTTTGGCATTAAAAAAAGTTCTGTTTCGGGCAAGAACTCTGAGATTTTTCTCAAAATGAAAAATATAGGGAGGAAATATTTAAATCAAGTGCACAAAATGATTTACCAACCAGTTTAGTGCTAGTTGTGACAATATTTAATGCCTAAAAACCCCATATCTCATTTTTTCGTGCTTGATATTGAAATAAACAGACTGCTCCTCAGTTTTGGAGATCACCCATAAAACTAACCACACCTGTGAGTGTTAGGTTTAGCCTCTATGCTCAGAGGCTGGTTTTTCCTGTTTAGACAATCTGGTCCTAAAAGTGTAGATGGAGAGGAGGGAGTCTTCATCAAAGGTGGACATTTGTATTAAAGTCAAATAAAAGCCTCAGCAAGGAAGGTTTGGCGAGTCACTGCTGAGATTCTTGTTGTTTTTCTAGTAAAGGAGGCACAAATAGTCAAATCTAAATACTGAGGAATGCTTTTTACATGAAGCTCACAGTTCGCTGGAAGTCAGGCCACACTGGTAACACAATGAGCCGGAGCAGGAAGGAGCTGTGTGTGTGTGTGTGTGTGTGTGTGTCATCAGTTCACAAACACCTGCTCAGTGTGCCAAAGGTCAGCTGACAGGCTCAAAGATCCTGTGGAAGTTCCAAGTTCGGTGTTTCTTTGGTTAAAGAGTCGTGAGGTGAAAGCAGAGGCTGCTGTTGGGGGGTATGCGGGGGTGATGTTAGTGATGTAATCGGCGTGTTTAGTGATGTGAGCGAGGTGTCTGAGGGTTTTTGAATTTTCTTTCAGTCCTCATCCTCCCTCTTCATTTTCTCCACACTGGTTTCAGGTGTGGTGGTTCCCTAATCGCATGTCGCAGGAAAGTTTTAATATTTCGCTGTGAAAAGTTAAAATCGTGTTTTCTACTATTACACCTGCAGCACTTTAAGGGCCTTTTTACACCTGTACCTGCTCTGATCCAGATCAGCTGAGATTGTAAACTTGTAGATCTTTTTACTTTTGTTTCTTTTCATACAGAAAAAAAATCCAAGTGAACTCCAAGTAAAGCAAAATGCATCTTTACGAACCACATGACAATGTTCAGTCTGCTTATTGGCCAGATGTGTCTGGAGCAACAAAAAGAAACAGAGGAAGAAGGTTCTGTGTTCTGGACTGTTGGAGAACTCACGTTCATTTAACGGCTCATTGCTAGCTGAACTGACCCGCATCCCAGAATGCAAAGCACACCTGGCTACGGGAAGCTGTTTAGCTTGAAATAGCAGCGTACACCTCACAGTTGGGTTGGATCAAGATATGTTGGATAGGATATGTTTAGACCAAAAAACAGACCTCCTCCTCCTCTAAACGCTCTGAGTCAGTTGTTTTGGTCCTCGCCTGAGTGAAACGACACGGCACAAACGAACCACAGCGAGGCTAAAATGACCCAGAGTTTGATTTTCAATTGAAAACACAGTAAGTGCCTCGTGTTACAGAAAAGCACCAACTCCTTTACCCTCAGCAGATACTAAAATTATTAATAATTTTCTGAGTTCACATGTGAAGGAAGAGCAGCTCTATGATGAGCCTCAGACACTCGTGACCTCCGTGTAGCTATTCTAAAGCCTCCGTTAAGGACTTCATAGCTTTTAATGTTTTGATCTCGTCTCTCGGATAAATCGTCTGTGCCAGAGCATTGATAACTCTGTGTGTTTTTCCCCTGCTCACAGTTTGATTTGGATCTTGCTCTGAGATACATTTCACTTCATTTTCATTCCTTAAAATGGATTTACAGCCATCACCAGAATGGCTAAAGACGCTGAATTTATTTCTCATTTAAATTTATTGTGTGAGTGCAGACACAACAAAACTTCTCTGTACAACAATAAATATTCTGAGACTGTTTTTTCTCTCTCTCTGTGGGAACCAATTATTATTCATTTATGGGGTGGTTTTCTGTGCATAAGTAGAAAGCCTCCAAGTTGTTTTGATCCAGCGAAGGATTCTGAAGATTACACTGGCTCAAAAAAGGCCCACTGGTGCTGAGTAACGTTAACCCACAAATGAAAAGCTCAATGCAGAGATTTGTAATCTGAGAACAACAGCTGCAAATTTAAATGAATTATTTATCAAAAATGTGCTTTTATTAAGCCCCTCAGTTCTCCGTACAGATATTTTCTGGTCACTTTGAGGGTTTATTTTGATCACTGGATAAGTGAGGCGTCCATGTTTGCTTATTTGAAGCTTTAATAGGAGTCTGAATTAACCCGTCATCACAGAATCACCATATCCCACAGCCCTGCATTGTTATGACAGGCTCCAGTTAGTTTGGGTTCATTTGGAGCTGTTGAAGTTAGCTTGGCTTCTTTGTGTTTCATGATATTGGAGAAAGCACAGCGTGGTTGATTACTTCAGCTCTCATTGTTATTAAATCTCTTCGCTTAAATGAGCGATAGCTAAATGTTCCCACAGAGTATATGATGAAAAATTATTAAAAATGCCTCAACAAGTAAAAATGTCCAAACACAGTCAGACTATATGCTGTTGGTGTTCTCCAAGTAACATTGTATATAAAAGTTTCTAAAAACAAGGTATCTGTCTAAATTCAGGAATCTGGGTCACGTTAAGAAAGTTCTTTTGTTACGCACGTGTTAATCAGTTATATCGTACAGTATCTAAACATGACGCTAAAACTCGGTAGGCCCAGAGAGATAAGATAACATTGTTTAGTACAGTTATTGTGATGTGATGATTAAAGAAATAACGAAGTTTGCATTTGCTAATCCTGTGCTTTCGGTTCACTCTACGATAAATTAAAATTAAATTAAAATATTTAAATGTTGTTACTGAATGTCAAGTGTTCACTCTGCGTGCCGTTGTATTTCAGCCCATCTTTTGCAGTGTGTTTACCTTACATATCACACATACTGCAATAACAATGATAAGCCAGTTTTATCTGTGGCTGTGTGCTCAATCTATTTTGCAAGAATAAAACTGATAAAGAAGAACAACTCTCATGATTTATGATTTTTAGCCCCTCACAGTGCAGCCATGAATCTTGGTAAAGAATGGAGTTGGTACTGCAAATTGTCCCTTTAAATCCCATCACCTCTCTGGACACAAACTGAACCATGTGCTGCAGATTTGAGCCTTTGTTGTATGAGTGAATTGAAGTGTATGCCAAATCCTTTTTTTTCTGATTTCCACCAGCACAAATCTGCAGGGGTTGAATCCCATTTTCCTTTTTTTTTTCAGTGTGCATGCTTTTTAATTTTATTTTACTGTACAATATGTTTTGTTGTTTGATTTCAGTCGGGGATTTTTTTCACGCTCGCTGCCTTTATTGACTTTATGAAGATGAGTTTCTGCTACTTCATTGTTATTCAGGGAGAACTGCTTTCGTCCTCCTGCCATCTTCCTCTCTGTCTCTCCTCTCTACTGCCGCTGATTAGACTTGGCGTTAGCCTTAGCATTAGCCTGTCCAGTCGTTCCCTATGGGCCTGTTGTCTCTTTTGGCTAGCAGCATCCAATCTTGGCAAGCTAGCAGCTAATCCAGACTGGATGCTAATGAACCCTGGCCAGTGTCCACCTCGTTCCTGTAGAGACGTCTGTTTCTATAAAGCCCAATGGCTAACCAGCTAACAGGCCACAGCTCCACTGTCCAACACGGACAAACAGACAGTCAGGCAGAAAGACAAACCACCCGGAGCAAGCTATCTGGCTCTCAGCTAGCTGCTTGCTAATCAACCAATAATACTGCAGTATGAAAGGCAGCGGGTTCCTGTTAACAAGAAGCACTTTACACATACTGAATTAAAATTTACAAATAAAACTATACGTTCTGCATAAGTATAGCACGAGTATTTGTAGCGGTGAGATAGATGCTATAGTTTTGAAAAGGTGGTATGAATTGGAGTTTTAGTGTAGTCATATTTTGACTCCTCTAACTAGGAAGAAAAACAAATAAAACATTCATTCTAAACTTTTGAGAATGAACGTATCCATTTGCCACACTGTGGGAATTTTACTACGTTGAAGCGTTTTCCTTTCTGCGCAGGGTTTTATTTATAATGAGAAATCCACACAGTAATTTGATATATTTGGGAAAGTAATAATTTATTTTGGTGCATGGATGTTTTCCATGAAAACGTGTGGCCAATTCTCTGCCACAAAAAGTCTAAAATTATATTGTTATATTATTTGAAGTGTGAATGTGGGAAACTGAATGAAGGCATCATGCGCTTGTCACAGACTTTATTAATCCCCGGTGTGAAAATATGGCTGTAGCACATGCAAATGAGAGACAGATGACATATGAAAGAGTTTTTACCATTAAAATACGAACACGCACTTTTAGAGGATGTCAGTGTGGCTAATAATAACAGTAATACTAAAACACTGTAAGAGGGAAAAGCTATATCAGCACACTGAATCTAAGTTCATTTGATAGCCCAACGTCCTAAAGTTGGAGCTCCTTAGAAATTAGCTTGGCACTTGTACATCACGCACACGTAATCATACTCCATTAGTAAAGAGCTACAAGTGATATACTGTCAATGCACATAACAAAAATGCACAAAAATCATGTAAGGCTTATGTCTGTGCAGCAAACACATTTCTGCAAGCTTCAAAGCATCACACAGGGTCAGTGGGTGAAATCTTCTCACTCTCATTCACAAACTTTAATTTCTCACATTTAGCTTTATCTTCTGTAGGTTCAGAAACATAGTCAGAGACCTAATTTTGTGAACAATTATTCATTTAATTCCACTTTGGCTCCATTTGAGATTAAAGGTTCCCTCCAGAGACATTTAAAATTACTCTGAATTGAATAATTAATGCATCTCTTATATATTTTTCTACAGAAATGTTAATTATACTCATTAAAATTTCTTAAATTCAAACCAAGTTTTCCTCACTTGGCAAGTCATTATAAAGTTGAACTGTTAACAAAAACATCCATTTTGATTGGTTATGGACTGTTCACAGGGATGATCGTGGCGCGAACACACAGTGACGTAAATGGACAGCTTTGTGGCCTCATAAGAGCGACTGATGCCATAGGAGCAAACCTCCTGCTTCGTCAATTAGAAAACAAAGACTGCAGACTGGATTGTTTGCAGCAGGTCTTCCTTCCTGTTCAAGTTCACCCATCTTTATTTAGATGCCGTTTATCCCCACAGCAGAAGCTTCTCACTCAGGAACGCTCGACATGCCGCGGCGGTCCGTCATCGTTTTCCTTCCCTCTATTGTCTCCAGACAATCAACCCGACCCAGCGCTCCTCATCCCTCCTCGCTCCGTTGCCATTTTTACTGCTCATATATAGAAACACATGTGGATGTGGGCCTCACGTCCTCGGGCCTTCATGTATTCCTGCACACACGTGGAGTCGGTAACACATCTCTTCACAATAGCCGAGCTGCAGACAGCCGTCCCGGGAGTCGCCGTGATTTATGACCCCCCGTGTGCGTGGATAGAGAGAGGGGGAATGGGGCGTGTAGATGTGGAAGATGGAAGGAATAAGTGAAGGAGAAACTTGAGCTCGCAGCACGACTGACTGTGTTCACACATGCACTCAGAGGACATACTGCTGTTATTATGCTTCTCTCACTTCCAGAGGATATAAGAAGAATACATGGAAACACACAGAGAGCATGCAACAGTTAATCCACTTATTTCACATAATCCCCATACCTCCAGGCGAGTCTGGGGGACTTATTAGAGGACCGCACCCAGATGTCTCACTTCTGTTGTTTACATAGATGGAGAGACAGCACGCAAGTCCATATGTACACATACTATTCATTTATTACACTTGACTGTGGGTCAAGCGCACATTATGCACACATCTACCAGAATGGCTCAAATATAAGACAACCCTGATAATAAAATGCAAAATGCAAACATGAAATCAGAACCTAAAACCGGCGTTTCTCTTTGAAGCAGCCACAGTAACTTTCCATTAGACTTTGCATTTTTCCCGACTGTCTTTTTGAGCTGCTCGTTTTCTAATTATCCGCGGCTGTTTGACAGATCCACGGTTTGTGTTGCAGAGAGATGTTGGCAGACACTTTGGGCTTTCACTCATAATGAATTTTATTTTCTCCATAGCAGCAAAACATATCGCACAATAATATAGCCTCGCTTTTCCAAAGTAATATTGCTTTAAATTAGTGTCAGAATGAATAATTTGGAACATCTGTAATATTTTGTGCCCTTAACCTCTTGATTAAAAATTTTAAATTCACTAAACAAATCCCACAAAGCAGCTGCAGATGGCCTTCACACTGTTTCTTTCAGACTTTTGGAAGATCAGAGACATATTTAAAGAAAGATTTTGAACAACTTTTCTCGCTAATTTGCTTTTAAAATGAAAGGTTTTTAAAACTGCTCAGCGGTAAATAATCAGTGTATCTTGTTTTGTTTTTTTCAGGAAAACTTTCACTCAATAAAACTTTTAGCTTTCATCTATGTGCATAAATACAGAGAATAAAGAAAGAGATGAATAAAACTGACTGTGGAACAAAAAGGTACAAAGCCTGTGAACTAAAGCACGATGTAGAGCCAGACACTGTGTCTGAATGGGTGTCACAGCTGCAAACGGCGTTTGCTTTTCTTTTCAGTCAGATGGTGAAACAAATGTATGAAATGTTTAAAGTGGAGCTGAAATGTGTCACACGAATTTGTGCTGAATGTTAAAATAATCAGAACTGTCCACTGCAGCTATCGCTGCTGCGTATTTGGGTCTTTGCTGATTGGACAGCAGAGGGAATGCGCGTTGCACACGGGTGACATGCGGTTTTGGTCTGTTGTTGCGTGCAAACTCTGAATCCCATTCATTTTGATCCTCTAGCAGCAAAGAGCAGCTTCTGTGCAAACAGGATCTGTGGTCAAGCTTTAGATTCTCACCAAAACGACTGAATGCACCTCAGCACTGACCCCCAAACACTATCCTTCCAAAAGATATGGTATATGAGTCACATCATTTTCATACTCATGCAACTGTGTAATGATGTGTTTGTCCTGTGAACAGGGTGCGTTTTAATTCCAGTGTGCAAACACTGGTACACACCAGGCTGTGCAGCGTGAGAGGCTTCGACAGATTGAGGCTTCTATTTGCTGAACTCGCTTTACTTTCTGCCTTTCAAACGTCTCAGTCTGGAAATAAAATTCACAAGAGATGGATGAAAAACACAGTCCTCCTTTTTGAAGTGTGTGCGTGTCTGTGTGTGTGTTTGTGATGGGCAGACGAGAAAGAAGGAAAAATATAGAAACCCCATTCTCCACCTCCTTCTAACCTTAGCTTGGGAATACCAGCTGCCTCAGATAGACTCCATCTGTGTGAGTGTAAGAGTAAAACATCAGATATTTGGTCGGAAAAAGGAAGAAAAATATCTCCAGCTCTTGGTTGGACAGACAAATGAGCAGTTTCACTGTAAACCAAAGACTAATTAGTCCCTGTGTCTTCTTTAATCCTTAAATGTTTGCCCTATGAGGACTTTTCTCACATGTGGATAACAGCATGTAGCTTTGAGGGAGGTTTTATATACTACCCAAGGTTACATACAAACACCTGAACAATCTGTGTTCAGGTGGAGTTTTTTTGACATGTGGTGCTTCGATTGTCCAAACACACCTTCTGACCCCAACTAAATGTAATTATGGGAGGATAACAACTGAGTTAACAGATTGATAAGAATTAAATTTTAGAGTTTCAAATGAACAAGTGGAGAGTGACACAAAGCTTAATGTCGCGCTGCAGGGCCTTTGAGTCTTTGAGGCCAGTGTGTTTGTTTTTAGCTTAATTTCCAAATGGGGTTCATCGTGTCATCTCTCGGCCACCATCTGTGAGTTTGCATGTAGGAAAGAGGACGATCACAGTTATCTGTTTAGCACTTTGCTTTGATAGGGGAACCACAGATAGTTAAACATTTTGGAGTACGAAGCTACAGCTAAAGTAAAATTTGGTGGTTCTGTTGAGAAAATAGTCGATGCATAAGATTATAAATTTTTCTTCTTTTTTTATTCATCAGAAACAAAAACAGTTAATTTCACACCACATTAAGCTAGTTTATCTTTTTCATCAATGCACCTTGGAGCTTTAAAAAAATCACGAACAAAAGATTACGTGGTAATGCACACACATGTTAGTAGCCTATGTAGTTAGCTAAAAATATGCCCAAGGGGCAGATTAGCTCAGCATTTTGACTGGTCTAATAAATAAAAAACATGAATTCATTGAAAGCTTATTTAATTACTGTACAAACTAACAGCTTCCCCTTATAATAAATACTATAATCTTTAACATCTTTGAATGTGAAATTGTGCAGAAATGCAAGAAAAACCTCTCAAACCTCAAAGCCTCACCACATTTTCTTACCATCTTGTCCGGGAGGCCTGCACTTATGTTACAATCATGCAGTATAAAAACTTCCTCCTTAACACTTGAGTCTGACATTTTTCCTCACAGTCTTCAATATCCAGCAACGACATTTTGTAAAGTGACTTCTCTCCTGTACTGCACAAACTCTAAGCTCTGTTTGATCATTATTTATGAGTGAGAAGTTCAAATTTAGCCCGCCGTATGTGACACCCCTGTTTTCGTGAATTTAACTAGTAATTACGGTTTTAAGATCTCCCTACAAAATAAAGAGGGGAAAATAAGATATTCAGATTCGCCTGCTCTTTCTCAGAAGAAACTCTTTCTGGTTTTCCTCGAGAAGTTTTGAGTCATTCTTTGCTTTTTTCCCCCTCCCTATTCTGTGTTGAAGCTGGACGACAGCCGAGCAAATCAAACCCAAATCTCCCCGCTCACATCTCTCCCTCTCGATCTTTTTTATCACTCTACCTTTCCCTCATTCTTTCATCCTCCTTCGCTCCATGCTGGAGCCAATTATAACCTGCTGCAGCATTCCTGACTGCAGGAGGAGGAGGAGGAGGAGGAGGAAGGGAGGTGTTTCAGGGATTAACATACCAGAGCTGTCAGCTGGAAACTGCTTCTTCCCACTTTTTGCTCTATTCCTCTGCCTGAATCTAAAGTTCTCCCTGCTCATTAGGACTCACAAGAAAACACATTTTACATGAAACCACAATAAATGGGCAACCTGAACGTCGCTGCAAAGTGTAATGATATGGAAACGCATAGAATGGTTTAATAAGGACATGCATGATTGGTCTACATGTGAGGATAGCCGTGCATGGAAATGTGTGGTTGCGTATACATACGGGAAAAATTACATGCGTCATGCTTCAGGTGAAACTAAAATGTGTTAAAATACTTTCAAAAATATGTTTGTAAGGTGACCATATGCATGCACCAGGCAAAACATTAAAACCACTAACATTAAAGCTAATGTCCCTTTATTGTCTGCCATAAGAGACATTTGTCTTGGATCAGGGAGCTGCTGCATCAGATCAGACAATACAAAACATCCAAAAATCCCACCTCTGTCCCCAAACACAACAAACACTGCTCTGGAGCGGCTTGGGGGACTTGAGGAAGCCCAAAGTGCCAGATTCCAATCTGTTCAGGCATCCATGAAGGCCCCACCCTGCAACTCAAAGGACCCAAAGGATCCACTGCCAATGTCCTGTTGCAAGGCGCCACAGGACATCCCCAGAGGTTCTGTATTCATCCCCTCGATAGGTCAGGGCTGCTGTGGGTCGCCAAGTGGGACGTAGATGATATTAAGCAGCGATGCTGCTTTAATGCCGTGACTGATGCAGAAAAAAGGAAATATATAATAAAATATGTTAATCACTGTGAAACAGAAATAGTTTGAGTAAAAATACACAATCACACAAAGAGTTGCACGACTTTAAAAACAGACGAGAGCATTTAAGCACGCCGTGCTCGTTGCTAACACTAACCTGAGCAGGTGTCATTTGCTTACTTTGTCGTTTGTCTTCTGTAGCTGCAGTTAGCATCATTAGCAGCTACATGAGGTCCCGAGGGCACCGTGGTCTGATTTACTCTCTCCTGCGTTTGTTAAAGCAATGCTTCGCACTAATATTGCTAAAATAATTCTCTTTTATCTCCTCTGGCATGTCTAAGTTTGCTTTGACATCAGCTTCTACGCAATGTAGGAAAGGTGAATCGATTGAGTTTGCGATGCTGAGACTACATGTTCTCATAAATAAAACAGATGTGTATAGAACCTGCTTCCAGAATTTTATGACTATATTCTTCTCTGCAGACTGGGGCTACAGAGACCTTTGACATCCGGGCCGGTCTCATCTGGCCATTTATAGAGTTACGACACTTTTGCCAGGAATAGAATTCTTCACACACTGGTGGTGTTTCTTTGTGATATGCTGCCTGTGAAAGGACCTTTACTCTTGCTTAATCCCAGAACACAACTGATGGCTGCTTTCACGGTGGTTCTTTGAAATAAGAACGCTTCTTTTTATTTGGAAAGAAATGTTAAGAAATTGTTGGTCGCTGAGTTTTGCAAAGTGGTATTTCAGTTTGATACCAGGTGGTGGTAAAATGTCAAGTGCTTCATTTTCTTTTAAGATGCCTGTATGACTAAGTTTTGAATAATATAATGGAACTAAATTCACAAACATAAAAACAAGGAACAACAGATTTATGTCGAATGTGCCGTCATTCTCTGAAGCTTCCATCAAATCTTTATGGGAATAAGATCATATGAAATAATGTGTTACTGTAATCACATCAGATCTATCTTCAACTTGGTAACAGAACTCATTACTGCAATCAGTGAAAGGTTTGGGGCTCAGGCACAGTCCCGTACAAATACTGCAGCCTCTGTGCGACCAGGAAAAAATGGCGGATGGCGATTGCACTGAGTCTGAGACTGATTGCAAGCAGGTGCATCAACAAGCTCACTTTTCATCGCAATACAATTGCACAGGTCACCTGATGCGAGGCAGCCTGTCTCCATCTGACTCAGACTGTCTGCAATTGCTCTCAAAGAGAGTTTAATGTGTAACTGCAGACAAATTTCCAACATTTCCAACAATTGAAAACCGATAGTTTCAGTATTTAAAATGACCATTTCAAAGACAACAGACTGTGGATTGATTGCAAACAGTTGCAGTAATGTTGGTTGTGAGGTGGTGTCCAACCGCTGTTTTACCTAGTTTGACTGCAGCCTTGGTAATTATAACGTGTGTCTGGTTACTCGGGTGATTTTGTGAAGTAGCATAAAATTACTGTTACCAATATTTGACCTCATTATTTTCTATTGGGGAAACATTAGAGTAATGCATAATATATTACCTTTCTAAGTAAATTAATATTTTAATTTGCTATTAATGCTAAATGTATTTTTTTAACCAACCCTCTGGATCATATGAAACTCCTCTGCAGAGGAAAATGTTTCTGCTTTCTTCTCTGAGTGACAGTTCAAAAACATCAGCAAGTCATAAATGCATAGGCGCACAAGAATGCTGCGAATATGCACAGTGGTCACTTCTAGGGGTGAGAGGGGTGGTGGGGGGGGGCTGCGTTCACTTTTGTCTGAGTTTGAGGAGCACGTGAGAGAGCAGCGAGGCAGCAAATTAAAAAATACGCAGTGAAGACGATGAACTCATGTTCATCTCCCTGATCTGTGTGTGTGTGTGTGTGTTTGTATGTGTGTGTATGTGTGTGCGTGTAGTGCACAGTTTGACAACCCTGTAGTGTATGTAGGGACATGACTTGTGCATGTGTGTGATGTTGCCAGAGGTGAGTGTGCTCCAGAGTTATGGGTCCATGTGCTCTGCAAATATAACACTAGATTTACTGGCTCAGTGATAACACACACACACACACACACACACACCTGCAGGGCAGAAGAATGCAGAAGCACGGCTAAACTTTGGGAACCAGATGAGAGACTCAGCTGACTTGTTTCATTTGTGTGTGTGCGTGTGTGTGTGAGTGAAAGCTGCAGCGATGCAGCTTGTTTCTGTTGGACAAAGTCACAGAGGGAAGAACAGAGCGATTATCAGCGTCTGCACAGCCGGGATGAAACAAAATATTGTAACAACGTAACATCAGACTTTTTTTTCATTGGAGGATTCGGATGCTGGATGGTGACATCAGACACTGTTTTTGACAACAATGTGATCACCTGTTCTCACTGAAAGTGTCGCTTGTCCCATAAAGACGTCCGAAGATGAAAAATGATTGCAGACAGTACTGTTCCCGGTGGACATAAAAGCAGGGTTGAATTTCATTGGTCAATGAGATCAATTAAATGATGAATAGCCAATTGAAATTTGAAACTTCTGTTACCTGACAAGATTTAAAATGTGATGGAGGATAGTGGCACTTGTCAGTAGGTACACACGCAGGCTGTAATGGCATCCAAAATCAAATATGCGGAGAAAACTTCTCCCGCCGAGCGCTGCTCTCTGAGTGTGTGAGCGAGCAAACTGACGGGCCACTTGCAAAAAGTGATAGTTGATGTTGATGTTCTGCCATCACAGCACGTTTTCATGGGAAGGTCGCTGTGATAAAGTTGGAAAAGTGACAAGAGGCAGAATATTATTCATGCCGTCGTGCGGGCACGTAAACAGGTTTTTTTGTAGCCTTAATGTTGCACGGCCAGAAAATGCTGTCATATAGTGAGTCCTTCAGAGTCTGTCTGCACTAAAAGGGTTTGTTTAGCCTGTGTTTCACTGCTGCAGAGCAGCATGAGGAGCAAAGCAGTGTCACAGGGTCTCCCGATGCTTTAAGTGCAGCGAGATAAAAGCCTTACTGTTTAATTAGAACCAGAAAAGATTTTCTGAGCAGGAAAAGTTTCAAGTGCTATATGCACTGCTGTTAAGTACTGTAAATTTATAGACTCATCATGCCAGTTAGACACTCAAACACACATTTGGTGTCGCACACCAGCGTTAGCTGCACTGAAAGCAACGAAAGATGCATCATGCCAATATTTGTAATCTTTATTTTACTTAACTCTGATGTGAGATGCAGACTCCATTTACAGTACTGAAAGTTTCAGGATGTATTTCATGTCATTTTTTTTGCTATTAGACGATATTTAGAGCTCACATTTGTGTTTTTCTGTGTAAACAAAAAGGCGAGGAAGCCAGAAAAGGTGGCCACCGTGGCTCTCGGCTACAAACTCATCGGTTCCTCCTGAAGACGTTTGAAACACCTTGCGATTGTGCTTTTTTAAAAAAATGTTCCTAAAACAGCTTGTAACTGTAGTTTTGAAGCGCGTACGTAGTCGTGGTTTTGTTGCGTTTTTTCCTGACAGATTTGGGTGCTCAGTGAGTTTTGGTGGCAGCGGGATGGCGTCTGTACGACTGGGTAAAAATAAACTACAGCCTGTGTGTGTTTGTGGTAATGAAGGAACACGCATCTCGTTGGAACAGTCTATCTCACTTTTGTGTTTTTTTTATAGTTTTTGTACAACAATGTGGCTCTGTGGCACAGAGGAAGAAGACGTCTCGGTCGCTCGTTATAGCTTTTTCTGTGGTGTCAATGAGAGAAAATATTAAAATGAATGTCTAGGAAACACGTTTCCCATTTCCTCTTTGTTTGCCCATTTTAACCTTTAAGGTTTGACTCTGAGCTTTTTTCTTTTTTTTTAAGTCCCACATGCATAACGAGTGTTTTTTGCATATGTTTTGTGTGTCTGCGCTCTGATGGAAACTAATTTCCCTGCTGGAGCTTCTTCATTTGCTTTCATGTAGAAACTTTACATAGAAACACAGAGGTGCTGTTTGTGTGCTGCTTCACTGCTTCTGCTGCTCTCTGATCAATGTCCATTATCAGCAATCAGATTCCATCAGTCTGCACTTTGACTCATTTTATCAGCCCGATACAGTGCAGGAGGAAGTGTTTATTCTCCTTTTAAAAAATCCTCTTAAACGAGGAGAACCGCAATCGGAGATGTGTGCTTGATCACTGATGCATGCATGATGGGGTCTGGCTAATAGTTATGATTCCATTTCCAACACCAAAGATGGGAAACGTGCAGATCTGATGCTTCCGAGCCAGCACAGAAACCTAGCCTGGTGCAGCGTGCCAACAGACTGCTGTCTCCCTCACAGTGGAAACAAAACTAAAGTGTCCACATACATTTGGCTACATCGTGCATTTTAAGCTGGCGGTTGGACACGAGAGTAGAAAAACTCCAACGTGCACACTTAAAGTTTGAGCTGGAGGCAGGTGCTCCGTGTCCCTCCGTGCGTTTATATTATATAAACAGTGCATGTGTATGGTTCCATATATATAGCCTGAGTGGAAATGCACACACACCTGCTCAGCTCCGTACAGCACGCTGTTTTCTCCCAGAGAGCCAATCACCGCCTGCAGCGTTGTGCTCACAACCTTCACTTTGAAAGAGAGAGAGGGAGGGTGGAAAGTTGATGAAGAGAAAAAGTGAAGAATTGCTTGGGATCAACAGGGAGAGAGAGAGAGTGCTGTTTTGGCTGCAGGGCAGTGTGTTCTGTTGCACATGTTAGTTTTTATAGAGCTGGGAAAGCACTAACTGACACGATGCACTTCCTTTACTCACCTGGACCCTCACAACTAAATGCATGAGCCCAACCCCTTCCTGAACCCTAAAACGATATGTGAACCCTTGAACAGCCCTCACATGCATCTACTGTAGGATCGCCATCAGAGAAGAAGACACTGATGAACTGTAACCAGCTTCTATTTTGAAAGTGGTCCAGCTAAAATGCATAAAATTGCTTCATTATCGACTGGGTGAAATCCCCACGACGCTCTGAAAAGCTTTTCGTATTGTTTGGGTCTACAGAATCTGATTAACTGCAAAAAAAACCAAAAGTACTTTTGAGGACAAAAAAAAGATTGGAAATTAGTGTGTGGCCTCATGACTCTGTCCTGCAGTAACGTTCCTGCTGAGCTCATTTTTGGGAGTCATCCTTTCACAAAGCATTGAACCCTGAGCAGCTCGAGATGCTTGGATGAGCGCTTTGCACGGCAGCTCGCTGTGGAAAGCCTCATTTAACATTTATTGTAAAGGTTACCAACATGAATTAATTTTATTCTGTTTTAAATAACTAACATGTAAAAAAGTGTGTAATAGAAGCCTGCTTTTTATTGTACTGCGGTATATTATTGCACGGCGTTGGCCACACTTACCCAGCCCAAAGTCATGCTTGATAAAGAGATGGGATTATTATGAGCTGTCAGTCACAGGGCTAAATAATAACTGGACCACTAGTCTTGTGCTTTTTACACACACAGTTCGATGGATGCCTCAGGAACAACTCGGGTTCAGCATCTGGCCCAAGGATGCTGCGACATGCAGACCGGAGTAGTCAGGGAATCGATCGACCGACTTTTCGATCGGTAGACCTCCCACTCTCTGCATTCATGCTCACATTTACAACTACTGATTCAGAGAAACCAATCAAGCGAAGGAGAACCGTGAGTTCTGGCACCGCCGCCCAGCAGGTTCCTCATTATTATTCCCCGAAGCCCAAATGAACATATTCAAATGTCCTTTATTGTCTGACCCACAGTCAGACCCCGCAAACGTTTAATATGCCATCAAATAATTTTTGTGAGTGCTTAGGGACATGATGAAAAAGGCATATAATGTGATGGTCAATAGCGGCCTGTAGTGCCCTATATATAATATCGTTTTATTGGGTTAGGCCAGTCCCTGAAATGGATTCAGACAGTTTTCAATAATTTATTAGACTGCTTTTTATGCAGGAGATGAACCAGTTTATCAAGATTTTTCTTCCCATTCATTGTACCCGTGTTACAGTTAGGTCCAAACGTTTCTCGACGGCGACACATTAACATGCCTCGGTTTTTATAAACACTCCCTGACTTCAGAGGCTCGTAGTTTGGATGAAAATCTAGAAAAAGTCTAGAAATGTGTCACTGTCCCAAAACCTTCGGACCTAAATGTGATGCCAATGTTCTTTAGGAAAATGACCACAACAAATGTGTTAGTTTGCATTCACATTTACATCATTTTGTTCAGTATCATCCTGAAAGACACCACTCCCCCATCATAGAGCGTCACGGGCGATCACCCAGAACAACACTGCATTGATTTGTCGGGGGAGAGTAAACAAACCACGCCAGAAAATATCCCCAAAGCCTAACAGAGCCAGAGGGGGTCAAAGGTGCGGGTTTTTCCTTTAACTTGTCACCAGCATATTACATGTTTTTATTCATGCACCTTTGCCTCTCTGCATTTCTCTGGCCTGATGCTCGGAGCCACATCTCTCTCTCTCTCCCCTCTCTCCATCTCTTTTTCCACTCCTCATTCATTCTCCACTCAGATTCAACACAGTTGTGTCGAATTATCGCTGGCAGCCGCTCTTCTTGTGGGCCGAGTGTGTGGGTGTGTGTCCGCGAGTATGCGTTAATAAGTGTGTGTTGTTAGTGTGTTGGTTTGAGAGTGTGTGTGCATGCATACTTGATAAGGACAGACTTTTATAAGCATGCACAATGCAGCCTCACACACTCTTATCTCCCACAGAGGGAGGTAATGAGGATCTCTCTCTCACAGACACACACACACACACACACACACACACACAAACGCTGTCTCTCTCTCTCAGTTATCTCCCTCTCCGTGTCTCGGCTGACAAACAGCCAGCGAGGCGTCGTGCATTCCTCCTCTCGTTGGTTTTTAATCATCTCCGAACAATGTGGCCCAGTGAATGTGCCTCCTCCTCTTCCTCTATCACCTCCTGCAGGAGGACAAGCAGCAGGGAGAGGAAGAGGAGGAGAGCCAGCCTTCTTATCAGCCTGAACCCACAGCTGGCCTCCTCTTGCTCCTTTTCCTCGCTCCTCGATATCCTCCATCCTCTTCTCTTTCGCCTCCTCCTCCTCCTCCGTTTCTCTTTCTCTTTCTCCTTATACGCCTCCTATCCATCTCAACCCGAACCCCGCACAATTATTTTATGGAAAACATAAAAATATATGCTGCTTCCTCTTTATCTCCATGAATAACTATCAAAGCAATCATCTCTTTGTTTCTTTTGTTACTTTTTTCCTGACAGTGAAGTCTTGCATACGGCCTCAGTGGTGCTGCACTCTGCAATGGTAATGAAGGTCAGTTATTATGGATTCAAGGAAAAATGGTTCATCATGCCCTCTTGTTTTAAATAAAAGTGCATGTGTGCATTTTGCCTGCAGATGATTGAATAGTCTTCAGTGGACAAATTATTAGAAACTTCCATCAAAGTGCAGCATTAACAGTTTGCTGTGGAGGAAAGAGGCTGTGATGAGCTATCTTTCCTTGAATTCCTAATTACTGACCTTCATCGCTGCTGCAGTGCATTCATGGAACGCACTCGTGTCCTTTATATATGTTTCAGGATTAAAAAAACAGAATAATGCCAGCATTTGGTGGAGGCCAGTGTGCCAACAATAAGAAATGAGCAATAATAATACATCAGATAAAGTGCATATACAAGCGAGTTATAGTGACCATCATTCATGTACGATTCATTCATGATCTGTACGATCTACTACACAATATAAAGCGCCTTGAGGCGACTGTTGTTGTGATTTGGCGCTATATAAATAAAATTGAATTGAATTGAATTGAATTCATGTCGACTGCATCTTTTAGCTGTCTGAAGATGTTTAAATGTTAAAGTTACTCACAGGACTCAATCAATCATTCTTATGTTAACGTGTTATGGTGCTAAATCACATTGATGCACAGTTCATGCAAACCTCTAACATGTCAAGATTTTCATCACTTCTGCGACTTGTGTCATCATCAAAATCACCGAATAAAACCCTTAAAAATAAAACCTGCCATTTCTAAAAGATGTCTGAGATTAGACTTCAGGCTTCCTGTTGGAAGTTTCACAGAAATGCGACCGACTCTGACCTTATTCCCACATTTATGTCCAAACGGCACGCTGATATCAATGCTTCTATTTTTATGCTAGTGGTGTGTAAATAAATATATCTGAAATAATTCATTGGCCTGTTTTGACCAGCATCTCTCAGTAACTTTAATGAGGGAGATTTGGGAAGCATTATTTTGCTTAGCTTGGAGGATTTCTTGACTAGATCAGTGTGATGATTGATTTTAACTCTCGACTGCCTCGACTGAGGTCTTTGTGGGTCCAGTCGGTTCGTAGCAAACACTCATTCTGTGTTTGGCTCAAATTATTCACGAGCTTGTTGTCCACCACTGCGATGCTCCCTCTGACACTTTTTTCTTGCCTTGAATATTATTTTATGCGTTGCTCGTTCGGTTTTACAACGGCAAAAAAAGCTTAATCTCACCTAAAAACTCATAATAAGTCTTGAAAATCAATAATTCTGTGTTCTGAACACCAACAGTCTGCAGTGGAGGCCCACTGCCTCTCTGCAGCTCAGGGTTAAGAGTAGACTGAAAATAGGACAGCGGGAGAAACAAAAGGGACATCGTATGGAGGTCCAAGATGGCGGCAGGTGGCGTGGCAGAGGCTGATGTGGATGTTGGTTGCTCTTTAGATTCCTCCCCTCTGATCTGCTCCACTTTCTCATGGTGCGACCTGCTGAGATGGCATTTCTATTCCCGGCAAACAAACAAGCACGCAAGCGAAAAAACAAAAAGGACAAAAAAAAGGAACAAAGCGAGCGTGCTGGAGGTGACGGGCAGACAGGGAATGGATCTGATCCACTTCATTTCTCCTCTGCTTACACGCAGATGTGATTCATTTCCAAATTCTCACACAGCAAACAGAAGGAAACAGTTTTAATAAACCGCCCGACTTTGCTCTGCAGCTTTTTCAGACATGCCCGGTTGATGCCGTAGGGTCTCAGGTAGGAGTTGAGACAGGGAAAGAAATGACTGAGGACCACTTATGAAATAAAATTAAATAATAAGTTCTATCAGCCTGACAGATCGCATATTCTTTATATCAGAGCCCGCAAACCCAGTTTCCAAAGCAAACTGTGATTTCTCTCCAACACTTCAGGCAGCCAGTCCCAGGATGTAACAGGTGTTTCGACGACATTTCACAAAACTCATTTCCATGTAAAGTAAGAGAGGAATGAAACACTGGTGATGTGTATTCATCTGTAACTTGCACATCTGAAATATTCTTCAAACTGGTCTAAAGAGTTGCTGTTCATGTTCTTTTGAGCCATGAGAATACTCTGGGTTTGGCCTCTACATCAAAAGGTTTCTGCTTAGACACAACAAGTTAGGGGCCTTTTTTTTAATTTATCCTGGAGTGAGTCACAGGTCAGTGTTAAGTAAGTGTTACGTTAAAAAACAAAAAAGTAATCCCTCTGAAAATGGCCAGGTACAAGGACTGGACTGAAAATGGTTGATAGATTATGAGAAAGCCTGGAGAACTACTGCTCAGGACCACTTTAGAAGACTTCCATAAAGTTTGGCTCTTTGGAAGCAAAATCTAAAGACATGATGGGTGGCTCAAGACCTGCACAGTACTGTATATACACGATCCTCGGCTGAAATCAATCAAATCAGTGCTTTTGCTGATGGTATTGTTGTTTTAAGAGTTTATACTATAGCACTGGTGGTTTACACTCACATGAACATCCCAGTTATAATCGTTAGGGTATTTGGAGTCTAATAAAATGCAGCTCAGCCCTTAAACTGGGCTATGGGATAGGTTAGAGAAAAGAGTTGCCTTGTGAGTGATGTCGGTACGGTTGGTAATTCAGATGGGAGTAAAAGAACCCCTCAAGACCTATTTAAGTCTGCATTACTCAAGTCAGAGTGACATCAACATAAGGTTAGCAGATTGTTTTTATTCTCTGGGTTCATGCCACCATCACAAACCCTCTCTTTCTTGTGGCAGACTGAGAAGATGCAGAGAAACCAAAAATGGATATGGTGACATTTTTAGGTAGAATTTGGCTTTACAAATAACAGCCTCACTGAGCTCCACCATTTCAGGGATTATATTGGGAAAAAAGACAGCCAGTGTGACTGTACAGATCTGCAGCGAGTCCGGTTATTACTGAGTATTTGAATGTGTTTACCTGGAGAGGAGCCTGTCGCCTGAAGCACCGGGGATCTGGGGCTTTTGATGCCTTGACAGCACACTGTGGCCACACAGTTTAAAGGACAGCTCCACCGTGGGTTGAGTTTTGAACATTTTCCATCATTCTGACATTAATTCAGCCGCTTTTACCTGCCTGCTGAACAATTACACACATTTTCAAATCCTTCTAGTCGAGCCACTCATACTATTTAGAATTCAAACAGCAGAGAAAGTGGCTGGTGAGCTAAAGTCTCTCAACTAAGACGGAAATTAAAAGTGTGACTGGCAGGATTACGATGCGGTCTGATCGCCACTTGGTTGCTGGTTTGAAACTGGAAGGGAGGACAGTTTGTCAGTCTAAAGCAAGGCAGTGAACCTGTCAGCATCTGCAAGGAAAAAAAGCTGCTTAAAAAAGTAGAGATAAAGGTTTAAAAAAAACGGTTTCTGCGTGATGAGCACGGATCTGCTGGTTTTACTGGTTCAGGGTCCTGATAGGGGCCAGTTGCCATGGTGACAGAGTGTGTGCCAAACCAGGGATGTTGCTTTTTATCAGCCTGGGCTGGTCAGGTGCGTGTGATTGAAATGTTTGACCGTGCATTGTGTGCCTTTTTGAATCCGGACAGTTTGTTTGGCAGGACTCGGTGTATTTGCACAACGTGTGTTTGTGTGTGAGCGGTGGCAAGCGTCCCCACAGCGCTATAGGGAGGCTAATTGTATTTTAATTAGAAAACCATCAAACGCACAAGTCAGACAGTTACCTTCCACCCCCAGAAAACACACAGTAAATGGAGCAGTTAAGTGTGTGTTCAGCCTGCTGCTTTTATTAATACTGATGTCTCATTACAGACGCCAGTCAGTGGAAGGAAACTTGAGGACGCGCGAGTAGAAAATACATAACAAAGCAAACGAAACCATGTATTTTATTTAGGTTTAATAATGTGGGGAATGAAACGTAACCCACATATTTTAAATAATTAGTCTCGTGTACTTGCAGGCTACATTTTAATAAGATTTTGTAGCATCTTGATTCTTTCAGTATTTTATTTTTCTTCAGATGTTGACTCGGGTTTGTGCCCTGCTTCTGTACATCTCTCTATTCCATCTGCCTTTTCTGTAGATCAATCCAGGAGCCGGTTTATTTGCTGCACTCGCTGCACTGCCACCTTAACTGCGATGGCCGAAAAAGAACTGGACACATTTTCACCGAGCGTGAAAGCAGAGATGTTTGGGTTAATGGCAGTCGGTCTGTGAGAATTTCAAAGTTATTCACTGGAAAAGCACTTGTCTGAAATTGCTTCTGACTTTGGCTTTTGTGGAGAAATGATGTGAACGTAGCCTTTTAGCAACATCCACAGTCTGGACCGAGTGTTGTGTGGTGGAATTACATTCAGTGATTTTATTGCACATTCTAGAAATTACTTGCTAGTCTGTTATTTCAATAATCAAAGCGAATTACTTTCTTTTGCATTGTTGCCAGAAAAAATAAAGCATTTAGTAGAAACTGAGAGCTGCAGCGCAGCGCGGTGCATACCAGCACATTGCTTCTTCTGGAGCAGCTGATACCAGCACAGAAGAGAAAAGACAGATATGAAAAAGTTCATATCTGTTAAAACCTTTATTGACCTCGGATGTTGAATTTATGTGATGTTACTGAGTGCAGTAAACTGGAAACACTTTAATCTCATCAATTGTTCTTTGTTAAAAGGTCAGTTTAGCTTAACGCTAAAGCATTTGCAGCTAACATTGCTGAGAAGAGATGATTCAAAGATTTAAAATGTGATGAGATGAAAGTTGACGAGTGTGAGGTGCAGAATCAAAGTGGAACCTGAAGTGAGAATAGAGCAAATGACTGTTTTAAGGTTATTTTTACAGTCCAGCTTCTATTTGATGTCTCTAATCATTTAAGCTGCATCAGATCAAACAGATAAACAACAATAACTCGGAGTGATTCACCTTAAATGTTTCAGAAACGAAACTAACCCTGTTGCTTTCCCTCTGTCATCCAATCACAGCTGCCCCACCGTCGAGTGACCTTCTCTACGGCCAATCAGGCGCAGGATCTGCAGGACGCATCCCAGCACAGCTATTACGACAGCGGCTTGGAGGAGTCGGAGACCCCCAGCTCCAAGTCCTCGTCGGGGCCGCGGATCGGGCCTCTGGCTCTGCCGGAGGACCACTACGAGCGGACCACACCCGACGGCAGCATCGGCGAGATGGAGCACCCGGAGAACGGTAAGACCAGGTGGAGTTTCCCCTCCCTCTACTCCTCTTTTCACCTCCTCCATCCATCCATCCATCAACCAAGAGGGAAGCAGAGGCACATTTACACACACATATATATATATATGTATATATATATATATACATATACACACACACAGGCGCACGCCTAAAAGCATATCAGCACCGCTGGGTTTCACAAACATTAAACTGTTTTCATTACACACACCTCGCTTGCCCTGTGTGTCAAAACGCGGCATGTCAGCAGGAATGTTAACGGCGAATATATTTAATCAAATTCCCACAATTCCCTGCGCTGCGCATACCTTCGTTAAAGAGGTGTGTGACCTCACAGCAGCACAACACAATCAATATGCAACATAATCAAGTCCCACGGCTTAACGAATTAACATCCCAATTATGTAAATCATACCGAGTCCAACCCTCTATCAGCTGCATTTATAGATCCGCAGAGGGAGGCTAACAGGGAATAGCTAACACAATACTCTGCTCTCTAACTCCACTAGTTAGCATTTTGTCAACCTGTCATCATGTTAGCATGTTGATTTTTCTTTTTATATGCATATATATGTCGTCCCATGTTTATCTTTTACAGAAAACCAGCTCTGAATATCTTTATAGTCCTAACAGGTTGTGAGTGTATCAGTCTGAGCCAGTTAGCAGTAGACTGTTTACTGAAGCTAATGATGCTAGCATTCCTCCTGCTGAACACAATGTGCTGTAGTGTTTTTATCTTTACTTGTAAAGCACGATGAATTATTTAAAGTGATAAATAAGGGAATCATATTATTCTACATAATGGTAAGCATACTATACATTCACAAAATCGAATAACATCAGGTTTGAAAAGTAACACTGGATGGATTATGTTATTTTGTAATATGCTAACAGCTGAGCGTAAACTTGGCACATTGTGATCCACATTATTACCAGAGCATCACCGTGTTGACTGTAAGATTTGTACCTTTGACACAGAAACTCTAAACAGAGCTATAAAATAACTTGATGATACTGACAGGTGGAAACAAACAAAGCAGCATTCATATGTTGTCTCAGATGATCTACTTCCACACTCACACTCATTATTTTTAGTGCACCAGTGTGTTCACATTACCGAGTGCAACTACACGGAGTGCTTTTTATGACGGAGAACTCTGAACCATCAAAGCGCCAGCCGAGTGTGAAGCACTTACCTAGCATGGTCACATCTCAGTTGTGTGGGAGACAGGGAGGGACGATGCATCATCACCACCTGCTGTTATTCTATTGCTAGCTAGCTAAAAATTGCAGATTTAGCACTGTGTGCACAGTGTTAAACTGTTGTAAAATTCAGTATTACAACCTTCCAAGCGTTATAGAAATAGCAGCAGCTTGCATGTCAGTCACATTCCAGCAAATTCAGGTAAGTGCATCACTTGACAGTAGTTGGTGTAAAATGTTGTAACTTTCAGGTCTGAAAAATGAGGGCAATTTCTGTGCAGTGGCCATCAGGAGATGGTACCTGTGCTTGCAAAAAGACTTCCAGTCCATAGACCAGTTTGAGGGTTATATGGGCCCTCGGCCCTGACCTTAGTAGATACTTTCTTGTCTTTACTTTTCCTCTTTCCGGGTCATATTAAATAAAACAATTAGTCCATTTTAAAAAAATTGATAATTCCATGTCCTAGAATAGAGGATTATCCAGGGTGTGCATGTTCACTATGGAACTCATGCTCGTTGGCTTTATGCATAAACCAATGGGTGACATCACAGTGGTGTGATCCAAACATCAGCTAAACTCTTGAAGCAGTTAGTTTATAATGCGTTACCGTGATACTGATGACTGTAAACAAACTTTATGTGTCCGGTTAGCACTAAATGCTAAATAGTTCCCAATATCGGCGTCTTTTAGCTTGTATTACCATGATGTTAGCACACTGACTCATCTCAGATTTATATATAAATCAAGTGCTGCTATATTTTTTTTTCCATAATACTTCAAGTTTGTACATGGGTACTAATGTTTTTATGTTCAAGAGAGACTTTTCCTTTTTCAAAATGTTCTTATTTATTTAATTATTTAACTTGTAAACCATCATAAATTTAAATGATGCATATTTCACGTGTACCACTGATGTTAGCTTTAGCTGTAGCCGGTCATTATGCTAGTTGTGAACTCATTCAGCACGACTTTCTGAACTTGAATGAGTCTTTTACTCTCCACCAACAAGCACTGGCATTGCTCATAACATGGCAGCTAGCCATAGTAGGCATTAAAAATCAACACAATTCTTAATCATTCCTCTTGCACCTATTAGAGCACCACACTTCGCCGTGTTTGATACATGCCGAGGGACAAATTACTGGTCAGACGCAGGCCAAAGCGATAAATGGTGAGCAGAAAAATTAAAAGAGGATGGAACTGGTGACTTCATGTTTGGATGAGCTGCAGGCCGGGGGGTGATTATTCTCATTAGCTTTGTACAATACTGTATTTTGGGTGCAGCTGCTTTAGTACGGCCATAAAACCAGTCAATTACATAAAATTATGCACAGTTTAATACATTTACTATCCACAGCCCTGTGTTTCTATATTGGAAAAATCTCATTTAGGTTCAATAACATAAAGTAATCCATGCATTAAAAAAGAGAAAGATTTAAGAAAAAAAAACTTGTTTATCCATATGAAGTAAAAAAAAATGTCAAAAGATTAAATAGAATAACAGCATTCTGAGGTTTTCCTGAGAAATAATTACACATCTTTGCTGCTGAGAATCTAATTCCCATCTGATTTTTGCTCCGTGCTTCAGCCCTGTATTTCACTGAGATCATGATACACAGTAACTGGTGGTTTTTAGTGTTTAAAGCCCAGTTTCCCTCAGGTATAAATAAAGTACTTCATTTTATAGACCCAAATTATTCATTAGTCACACATTTAAACACACCACCATCTTTTTTTTAACTTATGTCACCCTTCATTGTTCTGCTCGGGCTCTTAACGCCTCGTTAACACTTGTGCCAATTAAGCTAACTCAGGTGAAATGTTTGAAACTGGCAAGGAATAAAAAGCGGGGAGAGAGAGAGGAGGGGGGAGAGTGAGGTTCAGTTTAAATGCCATCCCCGTCTTCTTTTGTGAGGGCGAGAAGACCAACTCTGGCTCTTTCTCTCTCTCAACCCACAGGTCGTACATATACCATCTGTAAACACAATTATTCACAGCTGCTTGCACGCCCACAGGCTACTGCCACCCAGTGTGTGTGTGTGTGTCTGTGTGTGTGTGTGTGCGTGTGTGTGTGTGAGAGAGAGATAGCAATAGAGAGCAGGAGAGTGTGTAAGTGGCTCTGTATCTGCTCGTACACAGAGGAATGAGGTCAGGGCGATGTTGTGTGTGAGTTGCAGTGTGCGAGGGGATGATGGTGTTGTACAATCTTCCACTTTGATGGTCAAACATGTTTTAGCTGCAGGTATTTTCCCGAGGAAGTGTGTCTGAGTGTGTGTGCTGCTCTAGCAGAGAGGCCAACAGATTACAGAGGATTAACACACCACTACAGATACACTTTACTCTCGCTCTCTTTCTCTCAGCCCGATTCTAAAACTTCAGCCTCCGTTGCTACGATAAGCAGAGCTCCATACTGATCATTTATTTGAACAAAATCCTTCTTTTTTTCTTATCTTTCCATCTGCGAGTAGATCATCCCCTCGCTCGGCTTTGTCCAGCCAAACGCCGTTCAAAATTCCATGGATTTTTGTCTGCGGGAATTAGCGCACCACAGATTCAAAATGCAGACTCTGTATATCATATGCAGCTGGACGTAATTAAAGTTCAACATTAAATAGATAATCAAGCGATAATTCGACCAACTGGCACCACATGTTTTTCCCGATTAGGTTTTTGAGGAAGTGACTGAGCATTAGCGCCGGGCCGTACACTTTGCTCTGTGTCCTTAGCAGGCCGTTTCGATGTTTCCCCCGGTTTTCCTGCAGACTCTATCGATCAGTCGGCCGTGTGGCCGATTGCTGATCGGTCACATCTCAAGTGCTTCAGACAGATTGATGGAACGCTGGAGGAAACAACTGTCTGCTCTCAAACACGTTTTCTTTTCAGTGTTTTGTATCATTTGATTACAGTTCTTTTACCCTTGTTAGTTAAATGTCTCTTGCGCTTATACAAATACATTACTCATATAGCAGATTACAGAAACATCAAACATATCCTCTGTTTAAGTGGAACTGGTTGAATTCAAGCATGGATTCTGCATAGAAGCATCGCTCCACAGCACACAGTAAAGAGTGGCTCTTACATCACACATGGCCACGATGGCTCTGAGGGGTTGCAGCCTGTCCTTAATGCATCTTGGTTCCTTTTCCTCTTGTCTTTGTAGATGTATTATCCACGTATAGCAATATAATCTGGACTTAATCCACATATAAGCTGGATACTCATGACATATGACACTGTTCACCCAGAACTGGGCTCGCAGTAGACCATCTGTTCCCTGTGAGCTGTGGTCATTCTGCACCAGAACGTTAACCTCTAACATCCCAGAGGTCACTGGTGACACATCAAGTTCAAGTATGTCTCTGATAAAGCACAACGGGCCACAGTAAACACGGGTCAGTAACAGTTCGCTGAACTTGGGAGGCAGAGCCTTCAGTTTTCAGGCCCCTCTTCTGTGGAACCAGCTTCCAGTTTGGATTCAGGAGACAGACACTATCTCTACTTTTAAGATTAGACTTAAAACTTTCCTTTTTGCTAAAGCATATAGTTAGGGCTGGACCAGGTGACCCTGAATCCTCCCTTAGTGGTACTGAAACAGCTTTAGGCTGCTTACCATAATGCACCGAGTGTTTCTTCTTCACTCACCTTTTTAACTTTATTTGTTTATACACTTATTCACATTTAATTATTAGTTATTATTAATCTCTGGGTTACGGCAGATGACCGCCCCTCCCTGAGCCTGGTTCTGCCGGAGGTTTCTTCCGGTTAAAAGGGAGATTTTCCTTCCCACTGTTGCCATATGCTTTCTCATAAGGGGTTGTTGGGGTTTTCTCTGTATTATTTAAGGGTCTTTACCTTGGAGTATAAATCTCCTAGAGGCAACAGTTACTGTGATTTGGCGCTATATAAATAAAAATGAATTGAACTTCAAAATATTAAAGACGCTGTCTCTGACACGGATGTCGTTTCTGACTGATGTAGCTGTTTGGAAGAAGCTTAAAAATGTAAGTACAGTGGTTTGGCTAAGCTCAACCTGGTACACGCTCAGTACGTTTCACTGTTTTTATCTGCATTTTTTCCATTTATCATCAAATTGGAAAAAGAAAAAAAATGTCTGTCTTGGTTTCTCTGCTTATCTGATTTAAAACACATACAGAGCTCCTTTTTAACGTAGTCGAAACATCTTTGAATGTCTTTTACATCATTAATTTTTCCCGATGAACATGTAAATGGCAACTGAAGAAAAGTCAGAGAAGACCAAAAGCACCAAGAGGCAGACAGAATACTGCCTGAAGTCTTTTAATAGCATTGTAGGACCATGACAAAAATAATTTTCGACTCGTTATCACCACAAGCGATAAGTAAGCAAGTACCTCATCCTATCACACTTGCCCTGCCTCTTTCCTGCTGTGACCAAACAGCCCCACAGACAACGCAAACATGCTTTCAAACTGTGGTTTGTTCTGCAGAGCTGAGAGCAGAAATGCCGCCCGATGTGGTGAGATCTCAATCATTCCAGTCCTCCTCTTCCTCCTTAATCCTGCTCTCCGTCCTGTAAATGGTCAGATAATGGACGTTAATTCCATCAGGCCGTCTTTGCTCTGCTAATGCACCCACTTCCTATGTGTGATGGACGGATGGAAAGAGGAGAAACAGCAAACTGAGTGAACAGCAGAGGGGAAGGGAAGGGGGTGAGGTTTGTGGGATTTGATTGCATGTATGTGTTTGTGGTGAGAAGTGGAGAGCTAGAGAGAGAGAGCGGAGGTAAGAGATAAAAAGGTGGAGATAGAGGAAAGAAAGGCATAAAAAAAAAGCTGAGGAGAAAAGTACAAAGTGAGAGCGAGACTGAGAGAGAGGAGTCTGCTGCCTGACACTGATATTGCCGGATAAAAAGGTGATTTATGAAGTGTGTGTGTGGTGCATTCATCTCTCTAGATGAAACCACATGCAAACATTCTGTATTTGGGTACTTACACACACACACGCACACACACACACACACACACATTCAACCTCTTTAGCTGCTGATTGCATCAGTCTGAGAGCTGTAGTAATCGCTGCACAACACACACTCACACACGAGAGAGAGCCAGTGTTAGCGAGGTTTTCTATCTTGGCTCTTAATCAGCCACCAGTTTGATTTCCAGATAAAACAGTGAAAACACAGAAAACGTTCAGTATGCAGGGTGACTTCAGCTGCTCCGCTTCACTTCTGTTAACACACGTGTTATGAGTTAGATCAGTCTGAGCTCACGGGGAGAGATCAGTTCTATAAAAATATGGGAATATCTTCATGGGGTGTGGGCACAAAGCACCGACACGCGGTATGCACCGTCAGACAAGTCAGACTTCTGCTCAGGCTTCATTTATTATTTCAATTCCAGTAATATATGCAAACCTGAACAGATTGGTGAGTAATCTGCAGAAGTGTTTACAAACTGTTGCTGTTTCCTCTTCCTTTCTTTGTGTGTGAACACACACACAGAAATGACCTAAAACCAGATAATAAAAGTCAGATCTTGATTCACGTTTGGCTGTTTGCATTTGGTTGCTGAGTGCGTCCTGTATCAGATGACACTTTAAAGTCACTATGATGAAAGGGTAAGAAGGACAACACAGTCTTGTAAACCTCTGTGGACAATTTGTGCATCTAACACCAAATCAAACTTTGATAAACCTAAACTGTGCTCCTGCAGCAGTGATACTCTATGTAAATAACCGTTTTTAAATGTGAGAAAAACAAGTGATGATTTAGTTTAGCGCTGACATTAAGTGTTTTACCGTAAAAGATAAAACAGACAGAAGAAATTGGAAAACTAATTAGCAAAGCACCAAATGAAGAATAAATGAAAATACAAAGACCGGGTCCTCACAGCCGTTACACAGCATACAGTATTTGCTGTTAGCATTGTTGTAGCTTTGCTTACTAGTCTGTACTTTATTTTATTATTATTCATTTATGAAGCATGTTTTTGCACACACACCATTTACATCTTTGAAAGTCTTAACAAATTTTTAACCCTGAACAAAAACCGTGATATTACCTGTCAGTTTTAGTTTTGCATATTCTGCTGTGTACCGAATGGATTTTCTTTCTACAACAGCTTTAAAAGCAGTCACAGAGTGACTAAATGTGATTTGGCAAAAAGAAAAAAGAAAAAAAGGAAGATCTAAGAAAAGTATCCTTAATGCAAAATTGATAAAATAGTTTAGATTTAAGAAATGGAGGTGAGTAGAAGAGTTTGTGTTATCTCCTCAGTGAAGCTTATCGCCTCCATTTGTCTCCCCCTCCCTCCTCCTGCCCTCCTACAAGAGGCCTCTGCTCTCAGGGATCTTCATTTCCTTCTTTTCTACCCACCACCTCCTCCTCCCCCTCCTTCTTCCTCCTCCATCATCTCTCCAGTGGGTAATGATGAGGGGGCCAACAGTTCTCCACAAGTCTGTCAGAAACTCCCAGGACAGAACAGTAGTCTCTGGAAATGCACATTATTTTTAGTTTCTTCTCAAACTTGTGAAGTCTTTATGTCCAAAGGTCCAGAGATTTGCATCAGTACTCAGTGCTCAGCAGCTCAGAGCACGTCTCCAGCAAAAATAAACTCTTCAGTTTAAGCTCTTTGTGAATATAAAAACAGGGAACTGGGATCACCATTCTGAAACCGAATGTAGGATTAAAGTAAAAGTAAAAAATAATACTGTAAAGAAAATAGCCACAATTAAACAACGAGTACACGAGTTTAAGAGACCGCTCTACAGGTTTCTTGGAGGTTTGGGTGGGTTTCTTGAGGAGGTGACAGGATGTTTTGATTAAGGCTTAGAGGTTGAGGGGGCTGGAGGGATCATGGAGTCAGGTTAAAGTTTTAGATCCAAGTGGTCACTAGAGACGCTTTAGGATGTCCAAGACCCATTAAAGAGGTTTCAAGGTTCAGTCATTGGACTTCTTGGATCTCTCAGGAGTTTCTAAGGGTCACTGAGGTGCCATGAGCTGTGTCCTGTTCCTGTTAAACAGTGCTCTCTACTCTCTGTTCACATAATGTTGGAAACTCTGGAAATTCCCTTGACAGAAGCACTATAATCTCAGTACCCTTTAACATCATCCATGCAATCCTCTGAGAGGTTTACATTTCATCCATAACAGGACAGGAAGTGATGTCAGTCCCTTCTGCATATCACAAAACCCCTAAAATACCAAAAAAGGAACCATTGTTAAATATAGTCCAATGAAACGTTGTATGTAACTTTTCAACCAATGTGAAATTATTAATTCCCGTTAATTCCCAAGCTGTGCAGGGATATTTTTAAAGAGATGAATGTTATTCTGATTATTTACATAATAATAAAATAGAAAATATGCATCATACATTGTGTTGCATTCAACAAGACTTAAAATGACTATTGAGAACATAAACTAATCAGGAAACTATCAGCAGTAGGGCCTTTTTGTCATAGTTTTCTAAACAACCCGATGTATTGTTTTTAATGACAGCAATGGTCCCCTGCTGGCCATTAAAAAGAATGCAGGATGCCAGATTGCACTGGCTGTACTTTTCAGTCATGGAAGCTGTGTCCATATAATAATAATAATGGATTGCATTTATATAGCGCTTTTCGAGACCTCAAAGCGCTTTACAATTCCACTATTCATTCACTCTCACATTCACACACTGGTGGAGGCAAGCTACAGTTGTAGCCACAGCTGCCCTGGGGCAGGCTGACAGAAGCGAGGCTGCCATATCGCGCCATCGGCCCCTCTGGCCAACACCAGTGGGCGGTAGGTGAAGTGTCTTGCCCAAGGACACAACGACCAGGACAGACAGAGCTGGGGATCGAACCGGCAACCTTCCGGTTACAGGTTTTTAATTGACTTGTGGCAT
>VUQG01021917.1:5142-17327 GCA_015106755.1 Etia nguti | reverse complement strand
AACACCCTTCCCCCCCCCCCCCCCCCCCCCTGAAAAAACCTCCACTAGTTAAACGTAGTATATGTTTAACAGGTAACTGTGTGCGTTTGCTTTAGTTGTTGCTTTGCTCCGAGTTCACACCACTGCAGGGCTGACAGGGCATGCTTCTTCTGTCTGCTGATTTCTCACCTTCATAACGTTCTGCAGGAAGTTGGAAAAACTCAACTAACTTTAACAATTTTTAGTTTAAATTCAGTAGGCTTCAGTAGGTTTGCTGCAGTGTTACCCTCCAGCTTCCCATTGCCCCGTTTATAATCTACAAAGGCATTAAACCCAGAGGCTGTAAACCTCTTGGAGAAGCAGACGTACCGACCACTCCGGGTGCAGCAGGACGTCGGTGAGCTCCAGCACCAGCGTGTAAGGAGGCTGGTAGTATGGCTCCTTCAGGGGGTCGGGCAGCAGCTTTGGGCTCGTTGGCTCGATGATCATCTGACATCATCAATGAGAGACAAACAAACAAAGATGAGGTGCTAAACAGGTAATGCAATAGTTCAACTCACTGAACTAAAGCTGGGTCTTCACCTTAATCAGATCTTGATTGTTTGATTCTCAGGAAATTTTGTTCTGAATGTTTCCATGCACTGACACTGACTGGACTCACCTGTCTGTAGTCCTTAAAGTATTTGTAGGTTCTTCGTAACTGTTGGATGACCGGAGGATCTGAAAGAAAAGGGAAAAGTGCTCAATTAAATAACTGAATTCACTGTGAGACGGAGGCTGACGGTGCAGTAAATGCTGAGGTGTCTGCCACAAAGAAAGAGCAGCTGAGCAGGGAGATGATCAAAGAGGAGGCGGGACTCCTCTGTTAGCTGGTTAGAGCCCATTTAAAGCCGACAGATGACTGAAAGTGAGCACAGCTGTAGTTCTAATGGCTTCTGAAAACTACAACTCCCTGAGGGGATGCAAACAGCTGATAAGATCTCAGCGAGTGCGTGTGGACCCGGACGTCCAGCCAAGCCAAGCCGACGCTGAAGCCGCAGGTCTCCGACAGCTCGGCAGGGCTCCCCAGATATCACATATTCAAGTAAACTCCTCAAAAAGCAAACAATCATTTAATATGGAGGGAAAAAAATCAATTCTGTTGGCTGTGATTTTCTTCTACCAGTCTTAAACAAACCAGCAGTAAATCTGGGGGAAATGAGACATTTTAAGATGTTGTTTTATTTTAATCTTTTTTTTCATTTTTATTTATCGAGGTTCCGGAGAAGCAGGAGGAGATCTGATTGGTCGGAATAAGACCCAAAGCTGAGCTGATTGGTTTTTATCAGCGTGGTGATCGGGGGACACGTGACCTGAAGATGACGATGCCAAGTCTTCGTGCTAATGACTACTAAATAACAATGACTCCATTTCCCATGGGGCGGTGGGCTCATTACTGCACACCTCTCTATCCTTCATCTCTCTAAACACAAGCACTGAGAGACGCACGCTGTGTTCCCGAGGGACTCAGTCCCCCAGAATTCATTGCAGGAAGCCATCTGCCGGTCCTGATGTGATGACACGCTGAGGAGGTGGACACGCTTGAGGGTGTGGAAATATTTACATGTATATATAGTTAATAATTAGAGAGGGGCGGAGCAAAGGAGAGCGTGGATGACTCCAAATTAGAAGGTCAAGCATCCATCCATCAAAACACAGACAACAAAGATGGAACCACTTCAGGTTCCTTATCGTTTTCCACCATCCCTCAGCCACATCGCCCTGTGAAGACGAGGCCTTCATTCCCACTGCACCGCTCTGCTTTGTGTCATTAACAATAACACCAGATCCTTTAAAAAGAGGACGGGAAGGCCAACACAGCAAGCTTAGAGCATCCAGTCAGTTTTCAGAAAAAAAGACCCTGTGGAGAACTGGATCACTCCGCTCGAGCTCCAGCAGCGAGTCAGTCCTCATTAAAACTTTACAGGAGAAATAAAGGTGTTTACAGCCTGATTTTCAGCGTTCAGGTCCTAGCAGCAGCAGAGAGGCAGACTTTTCCCTACAAGTCATTCAAATTTTTATTAGAGCTGACATCACGGCTCATCTTGGACCTACTTTGACCACCGTCTGAGCTCAAACACTGAAAAAAATCAAACCTTTACTGTCATTTAAGAATTTTAGTAATCCTAGATTACATCTAGATTACTGTTGATTACTGTTCAACACTTTTCACTGTTTGGACCACACAGTCTTCCTTAGCTGGACCGTCTCTCATATTTTTGCTTCCTTAATTGGCTTCCAGTGAAATCTGGAATTTATTAGAACATTTATTAATAATGTGCAACACCCTACATGGCTCCGGCTTATATCTCAGATCTCCTCTGATCTTATTCCAGCAGTCTGCCTCGCCGATCATCTAATCCACCACACCCTTTTATATCCACATTTTGAGGTTGGATCACCCAAACTTTGGAAAAGACTTCCTTCTTCCATCAGTGCTTCATTTTAAAACACCCCATTGGCTCAAGATAGCTCAGTTTGTTTTGGTTATATCCCCTTTACCTTTGTCTGTGTATGATATGTTCGTAATTCTTTGGATGTTGTAAAATTACAGACACACAAACTTAAAAAACAGCTGCACCACTGGAAGCTCTCTTCCACAGCATGTCTTTTATCCTGTCTTCCTTCTCTCACCCCAACCAGTCGCAGCAGATGGCCCCGCCCCTCCCTGATCCTGGTTCTGCCGGATGTTTCTTCCTGTTAAAAGGGAGTTTTTCCTTCCCACTGCTGCCAAAGTGATTGCTCATAGGGGGTCATATGATTGTTGGGGTTTTCTCTGTATGTATTATTGTAGGGTCTACCTTAAAATATAAATCACCTTGAGGGGACTGTTTTTGTGATTTGGCGCTGTGTAAATAAATTGAATTGAAGCTGTCCAGAGGTGAACAAGGAGATGACCATGCAGGGGAGACTGAGCAAATCTGGTTTGTTTTTTTATGTATACTCATATACGCATAGACATTTACGGACGTAAAAGAAGACAAAATGCCAACAAATATCCAGGAAATTACCTCAAAGGGACACAAGTCCATACAAAATAACCAGAAAACACAAGAAATGACCTCAAAAACAGAAAATGACACCAAAACACCTGTATTAGAAGCCTATAGAGGCCCAAAAATAACAAAACAAAAATCAAAAAACATAAAATGGCCACAAAGAGACCGAAAAGTAACTAAGACACACAGTGACCCGGAAAGGAAAGACAAAACCTCCAGCGGGGTTTTTCCTGCTCAGCGTGAGCCTCTGCTGCTGACCACACGTGGCACTAAACACAATCTCAGCAGTTTAACAGAAACGTGCGCGTTCAGATTATTTGTGACTACAGCTAGATTACACACAGAAAAAATAAGTAATGTGTGATGTCAGACAAGGTATGTCCATCTTTTACATACAGGCTGTGTTGTCCTAGCAAACAGATGGTGTGAGAGTAATGAAATAAAAGAGGAGCGATAATATCCTCAGGGCTGAAGAAGAGGATGTTTACGCGTGCAGGCAGCGTGGGGAGTGTAAAGCGTGGCTGCTGAGTAACCTCTCCCCTGGGAGCCCCACCAAACACACCAGGAAAAGTGTGTGAGTGAGAGTGAGAGTGAGAGAGAGAGAAATCTAGGACGCCAGTGTGTGGACATCCTCCATAGAGGGGAGGGGGATTAATCTGGGCTTTTATCATGTTAATCGAGCAGAGGAGAGGTGATGGAGGTGGTGATGGGGGAGGAATCTGTCTTTCTGACAGTTTCTGCGACTGAGAGGAGGAAGGCGGTGTGGGATGTTAACCACATTTTACTGGATTACACTGGAATTTGTTTCAGTTATCAAAATACAGCCAAATACACACCGAAGACTTCAACAAATCTAATGAGTACACAACGTGACTGGTTTCGCTTCCTAAACGAGAATATTTTCCCTTTGTTGACTTATCTTTTATCGTTTATGAGTTGGAAACATGCAACATATTCCAAACATGACCTAGTCTACTTTTTCCAGCTCTGAAACAACCTGTTTTAGCACCACCTTAGATGACCCTGTCTCTATGACCTCACAAAGATCCAAGAGCAGAGAAAACAATCTGAATCTGAGTGTTAAGAGCAGAGAGAAGCTCGGTAAGTTTTTACTGTTTCTGAAGCTGCTGCTGTTTGATTATGACACACAGGCAATGACAGGAAAAGAAGAGGAAGAAAAAATAGAAAGAAACTTCAAAACACGACGGTGGTGTCTTAAAAAAAAGGAAGGAAGAAAGGAAGGGGGAAATAAAAAGGTGAAGTAGGAGGAGGTATGAAGAAGACGACAAAGAGGGAAGGATAGAGGGGTAAGGGGATGAAGAAAGAGTTAACGAGGGAGGTGTGTGGAGAGATGGAGGCCTCTCTGCTTAAACAAAAGCCACGGTGAGGCCGGGCATCTGCTGCACAACGCCACCTCCTCCTCTTCCTCAGATATCAATCGTTTGTTTTCTCTCCAGGTGACAAACGACGGCATGCCGCGGCCTCTTTAATGTGTTCGTACGAGGCCCCTGGGGTCCACTGAGAGGGGTTATTAATGCTCCGGCAGCAGGACGCAGTTTGAACGTGTCAGGTTAAAACACCACTCGGTGTGGACACAAAGACGAGTTTTAGGTTTTTAGCTCCGCACAGATCCACCAATGTATGAATATGTACAGGAGACATTTAGGGGACATTTTTAGGGCTGAAAGGCATTGAAGCGCCGTCAATGTGCCCACTCAGAGGGTCACCATATGAAGCAATGTGAATATGAAGTGCATTCTGGGTAAATGTTGAAGGCTCATATCAGCATGTGGGACAGGTGGTAGCTCAGAACGAGTCAGAGGGCACAAATAGTCTCCTTTTCACCTAAATGTGACACCGGGACCATCTCCTAGTCTAGTCTGTAGCTCTGAAGGTAAAACTTTGCACTGTGTGTGAGGCGGTGTCACATGCTGGTTGCTATGGTATCCAACGCTCCTCAGCATCGTGGACACAAATGCCGCCACTTGGCACGCGAGCAGATTCTGCAGTGTCCCAGAAGTCCCATTCGCACATCCATCACCCCGCTCACCTTCTGCTGCTCCCCGAGGAGGAGGAAGAAGGTAGAATATGAAAAGGAGGTGAGGACTGAGGAGGATGAAAGAGGTGGAGGAGCCTCTCCCTGAGGGGTGGTGAACTTTTAGCCCGCTCCCTAAGCTCATCAGGGATCATTTGCCCCTGGTTCCTAAGGTCCCGGAGGTCATGATTGGCTATCATTACTGTGCAGAAGGGGAAATGTGCAGGGGGGCATTTAGAGCTGAGTAAGCAGGAAATCACTTACAATCATCATGATTCAATAATCATTCAGTGATGTAATGATCACGTGATCTTTCCAATGACGGCGAGGCAGGAAGGAGTAAACCTGCCATGCTTCTTAAACGTGCTCACATAAAGTTAACCTTTAACCCCGCTGAGCACGCTCTTCATGATTTACTCATAACAACCTGAACCACAAACAAAGATGTGCAGCAAATCCACCACTCGTCACCATTCTGATATTTCTTCTTCTTCTCCTCTCTGTGAATACATTTAGAGCCCCTCAGACCACATGTGAGAATTAATGATGAAGGTCCAGCTCTTCTTCTTCTTCAGTCAGTAATGGAGAGTGAATTAAAAACAAAAGTTTTATGTATAAAAACAGTTTAAAAGTCAAACTGCTGGTTTAAGAAGATAAAACTGTGACCTGGTTAGCCGTCCATACTGTAAATGAGTGTGCGGTGGACAGCTGTGAGCGTCACATCAGCCCGGATCTAATCCGCTCACCAATACATCTGTGTCCCTGAGCTTCAGCCCAACTGTTTCCTCGTCCTTCTGTTCATCAATCAATCGATCAATCCTCACATCCTCCCTCTCTCCCGTCCCGACCGGTTTCAGCCTCGGCATCGCGAGCTGCTGACCACAGATGGAGATGGACGGGCAGAGGGGGGGTGAAGGCGTCACCCACAGAGGGAGGGGAGACTGAGGTTTGCAGCCAGACGAGGACAAAGTGGACCTCAGGGAGCGATTCAGGCTGGAAAGGGAGGACAGGAGGAGGAGAAGAGGAGGCAGGTTGGACCCACGGGAGGAAGAGATATTCATCAGCTGATTATTAGTTTTAATAAGCAATCAGAATAGCTTTTTAAGAAAGAGAGCAGATCAATGTAAAGAGCAGAAAGGCCAGAAGAATGAAGATTTACTTTGTTTACATCATGTTCTTCCTCCTGCATGCAGAAATGATGCAGCTCTGAATCTGGGATTCACTCTCGATTCATTTATGAACAACAAAGTGGGATTTAATTTACATGAACCACACATGGAAGGTGTTTAATCATTTATAAATATTAGTCATAAGATGAACTTTGTTGCCTTTGTTTCTAAAGCTTGGAAAAGACGTCAGGCGTTACTGTGGCCGACCACGCCCCGGCCAGTTCTGAAAGCTACAGGCAGTCCAGCCTGCTACTAGTCATCTGTAGGTGAGTGCATGTAAACCTACTGCTGTGGTTACATTACCTCAGCTAATGAACGCAGCTTTCCAGACTAACACCTTCAGCCTCTGCCCCAAGTACAGAGTCCAGAGGGTGGGGGACCACGCCAACGGTTTCCGCCAGTATTTTTAGCATTAGTCCAATTATTCTGTCATTTTGTTAAGAGGCAGCGGGTTAATGGAGGAGATGAGGTGTAGTCTGTCTTGCTGGATGTAAATGTGTGCATTTGTGCTGACAGGCAGTTCGGGGGTGGGCGGGATGAATGATGGGTTATGGGCATATGGATGATTGGTACAAACACACAGAGTGAGAACAGTTGGCACTGAGTGATCAATCATTCACACAAACAGAAACCAGCAGCGTGTCAATGAGAACGCTCCACAGAGAGCGCCTTAGCTGTGAGCAGTAAACACAGTTTAAGATCAGTTTAAATGCAAGCTCGAGCTGAGACGGCGCTTCAGAAAAACTCACAGTCAAGAAGTTCACACTCACCTTTGTCGAACTCATCTGCAATCTGTGAAGAGGAGCAGAAAGGAGAGGACGAGGTTAAAAATCTGCTGCTCATCAATCACGTCTACTCATCAGAGCTGTGAGGGCACAGTAAACATGCAGCTCCACATCTGTCTGCTTACTTATAGATGTGCTGATACACTGCAGAAAATAAAAGCCTAAGTGAAGCTGAAGGGACGAAGCCTCTGAGGACTGAACGTCATGACACAGACTGAGACCTCAGGTGAGACAGGTATTGATCAGCTGATTATTAGCTGTAACAGGCAAGAATTCATTAAGACGAAGAGCCAATCATCGGGAAGATCTGAAACCCCACGAGAATTCAAATGAGATTTACTTATAAACCAAAACAGAGCTTAAATAAAAAAAGCTCAGAAAAATAAAACAAAAACAGCAAAAAAGCTTAAAGTCTGAATAAAATACAATGAAATGCCATTTATGTATAGGGACATAATAAAACAGAGGTAAAAATCAGAAAATAAATAAAGCAAAACCATAAAAATCTGTAAAGTGTCACAGGTATCGTGTATAATTACTTATATAGGACATGACTTGTATGACTCATCTACAGCTTCATGACTTTTTCTGGGCGTAAAAACTAAACAAAGATTTGTTCTTAAAAGGAAAGAAAATCTTTTTAGAGATAAAACAGAAATATAAGATAAGATGATGAAGGAAGTGAAAGAAAGAGGAGGCTGAATGAGAGAGATCTGAAGTCAGAACTGTGATGAAGGCCTCCCCCTGGTGGACATGCAGCAACGCTGCACCTACTACACTGGACCACAGGTACGTGTCACTGACGTGATGACTGTTGGACTTTGCTCACTTTAAGACTTTTAGGAGTTTATTCTGGAAATAAACATGATCACTCTGGTATTAGAGACACGAGACTTTATCGTGAGGTGAAAAAGGAATGACAGTGTGGGCTCTTCATGGGAATTTCATTACTGATCTGTATGAGACAATAAAACCTGTGGACTGACTTTGGTGCTTGTATCCACCTTTGAAAGATTTTCTAGGGATGGTAAATAAATAACCGTCCTCACCTTCAAGGTTTAATCAGTTAATAAAGAAAAAATTAAATAACAATTAAACATCTTATTTTATTTATATTAAGAGCTTTTTCTGTTTTCCTGGAAATAATCCTGATATTCAAACAGATTTCCAAAATTCCTACCTGATGCTAAAAATGCACTTTACTCATTTTAATTCAACTCTAATGATTTTTAATCTTATTCTGATATGCAGAAGTGTGGGAAAAGGATGGGATGGATGGGCATGAACCTCCTCTGGTGAACCTCTTTTCTTTTTACAGAGTGGTGAAAATGGGCAATTAGAGGAGTGCAAATGCTCTCGTGTGGGGGTGAAGTGATGTCAGTGCAGAGCTCTCAGTGCGGTGGCGAGAAAGAGGCCATTAAACCCTCATCGACACCTCGCTGCAACTGCAGAGCAGCCTGGGAGAGCGGGAGCGGGACGGGTTCCCACACTCCCAAAACTCGACGTGTCGAGGACAGAAAGTACGAAAACATCCCAGAATCTGAGATCGCAAACGAAGAATACTTGCCAGATGCGATTCACCATTTCAATGTGTCACGCTGGCAATGCGAGCGTCCGCTCAAAGCCCTCAAAAACACAGATAACACGAGACAGATATCCAATAAAAGCAAAAAGGTTCACTGTTTCTCTGCAGAATTTTTCTATTTTGTTTAACAGGCCAAACTGGCTGTGCAGGAACCTGCATTACTAGAACAGGAAGTAGTTTTCGGTGGTGGAGCTTACATGAGAACATCATATGAAACATCAGAACTTTTTTTTCTTTGTAAAAAACGTTTCATTCTTAGAAAACTGAGATCAGGCCCATGGGACTCTTTATCCCAGCGGTGCAGTGAAGCTGCGCCTCGTTTATTCACACACGCGAGCTCAAACTTCAACGGTCATGAATTCATACTTTATGACCACAAATCAAACGAGTTTCATCAAGTCTGAGCTCGTACACAACGTGCTGCTCTCTTAATTTATCGTTAGCTTCTTATTATTTACCTCAAAATCAGACTAATACATGTTGAGTAAATAGCACATTACATGGAAACATGTATAAATAATAATCATAACAAAAGTTTAATTATTTTGTTAAGAAAATATAATTTTCTCTGGACAAAAGTGGATTTCTGTTTGTATATGTTGTCATTTATGGCCATAACCACCCTGACCTCACACATGCACTGACAGTTTCACCCCTCCACACACAGACTACACCAGCTACCATCACCACTGTGCAATATGTAAATACATGACTGTATTTATTTCTATTTTTTCTGATATTTGTATATTTGATACTTTTTGAATATGTTCATATGGACACAGTGCTGCAGAAGGTGCAGGTGCAGAGCTTCACACACTGCAGGCTCGTTAATAAATCGGAGCAGTTGCTCTTTTAAAGCCAGAAGAGAATTTTGTGCTTCTGAAAAACAGCAATAACCCATAAATTATGTCCTAATGATGAGAACCTCTCACAATTCTGACTTAGTCTCACAATAACGGTATAATATGTCTCATACCCATAGCTTTATCACTGTTAATATTAAAATGTATATCTGATATATCATAACTTAGGATCTCATGATTACTTTCCATATCATTATTTATGTCTAAATATGGAGATAGAGTATGTAAAGACAAGACTTTACATTTTGTAGTTATGAAAAAGTCATTATGAAGTCCAAGGTTTTCATTTCGTCTGCATGATTTACAGCACGCCAAACCCTGTAACAGGTCAACAGCTTGTTCTTTAATGTCTTCAGGAACACACCTAGAAAAAGCCTCGGTGCTAACGACTTCTCCCAAAGCTGCCTGAGAGCTTCAGCAGGCGGCTGTTTGCTGCTCTTAACTCATTTGTGATTCATTGGATTTTTACCCTGACGGTCGCCGAGCTGCCCGTAACATGTAAATCTGTTGAAAGTGTGTCCTCTGAAGGGTGGCTAGCAGGAAGGCGTGAGAAGTGTGCCTCAGCTTTGAAGTGGTCCGGCCCGCCTGTTGGCTTGACAGGATACAGCCGGAGGGTTTATAATGTGAGAGAACGGTCCTTACGGTGCAGCACGGAAAAGAGGCCGGCCTGCGGTTCCCGTGTCCTCGCGGCGCTTCAGAAGAAACCAAACGGCGCTGGTTTTAGAACATTTACAGTTCCATCCTGCCTTCATATTCACCACAGTGTTAAATAACAGCAGAGGGTTCCCACAGGCCCGCTCAAGTGCATGACCTTGTATGCAGACAAACCACAAGGACGCCCACGAAATCCTGCTGGTTTTCATGTAAACACAACCATGTCAGAATCTACCAGGTTTGAGCTTTTGTCTGGGAAAGTCACTCTTCCAGTCTTTTGCCCCCCAAATCCCAACTTTTTGGAAATATATGTTGTTAGCATACTCAAATATGAGTATATACACATTTCAAAATACTAAAGAATTTCTCAATTTCAACACTTAATATTCTCTTTACTCTATATTCAGCTTAAAAATACAACATCCATTAAGTTTGGGCGATATCTAAAATTTTTCCAGCTGACATTCATCAGTCCAATAAATGACAATAGGCGATATATTCGCGCAGGTGACTTTTTGATGGGCAGAGCAATGTAATCGTGCACGGACTGATTTGCGCGCTTAGAACACAGAAGAAGTCCAAACATGGCGAAAATAGTTGCCCCAAAAAAAACACAAAGTTGCCAATCTGGGATTTCTTTGGCTTTAAACCAGATGAAAGAGGCAAACCTGAGGATGTAACCAAAGGGCTGTGCAGCTTGTGCATACGTATAGTGCCAGCAAACACGACTAACTTGCATGAGCATTTACGTGTCCACCATCCGGCTGAGTATGCTCAGCTATCACCAGCTCTGCAGCTCCATCAACAAGCTCTGGAAAAGCTTTTCACCAGCAGAATATCCAAAGTGCTTTTACTAATACGGTTAAATATGAAACAGACGGGCCCAGGTGGACACAGTGCATGCTGGCTGTATCTAAATATCTGTCAAAAGAAAAGGAGTCATTCGTCAAGTTGCTGAAAACTTTTGACGAGCAATACATGCTTCCAGGATGGAAATATTTAATAATATAAAACAGCACTATTAGTTTTTCCCTGTTGACCGCTTCTCTTTGCTAATAATGTTGGTTGAAGCTAACTTACTGATGGGCCAATAAATAAATAAATAAATCGCTCTTGTAAAAACGACCAGTGAAAGGCTCAGCCTATCGTCGATAAATTCGTCTAATCGCCCAACCTTACCATCCATCCCAAAGTGTTAATATTGAATCATTTCCTTTTGACAGTCCAGCTGGTTTTAGCAAATAACACCCCTCAGCCTCCTCACAGATACTCCTGTGGTACCACCTCAAAAGTCCTCGGTGACTTTCTTCTCGAAATAGAGCATTCACAAGATTTTCAGAACATTGAGCTTTGACCTCAACTTCGAGGTCACTGAGATTCAAAACTGTCCGAGATTTTCAGTAGATACACCCACAGTATTAATTTCACATTAATACCTCACAAACTTGTGTGTCCACGCTGCCTGCCCACCCGGTGGTGTGACGACAATAAACTGTCAGCCTTTCACAGCAGGGGGTAAAAATGTCTAAAATGCGAAGTGATCCGTTTCATTTCATTACATTTGTAGAAATGTGATATCGAGATGAATTACTTATGGTTTCACCTGTGGATTCGAACTGCTGGGAGATTACACTTAAAACTGTGGAAAATAATTACAACTTTATGACTAACGAGCAGCTGAAAACACACACACACACTTTCTGGGAAGTGTTTTCTACATAAACACCTCTCTGAGCACCGGCACATGCCGCGCTGCCATTAAATGCCCTGAAGATGAGAGTTTGATGATGCGGAGTTGGGATAAGTGTGGCTTTTGTTAGCGCAGACACACCGTAGAAGACGGTTTCACGGCGACATGAGAAGTCTGCCGTCTGATTGGAGCTCCTGACAGGAAGTCAGGTGAGATAAGTGTGCCCTTTGAAGAGAGAAATCCTCCGGTGCCGGGACAAAGAGAGCTCATCCTTACCACATCCACACCTCATCTCAACACTGCCGGATTCATCCGGCCTCAAACTGAAACTATCCTACCTGACCAGAACACCCCCCCCCCCCCCCCCCCCCCCCCTTTTTCTTCTTC
>VUQG01021916.1:91131-128425 GCA_015106755.1 Etia nguti | reverse complement strand
GGGGGGGGGGGGGAGCATGCAAAATTGCACAAAAAAAATCCGCAAAACAGCGAGGCCGCGAAAAGTGAACCCCGTTATAGTGAGGGACCACTGTATTTTAATGCCATAATGCACACCATGTTTGGAGGTCAAAAGGCACTGCATATCACCCACACCAACAGTGAAGTTTGGAGGTGGGAGCATCATGATATGGGGCTGTTTTTTTTTTTTTTTTTTTTTTTGGTTTTTGTTTTTTTTTTTTTTTTTTTTTTTTTTTTTTTTTTTTTTAACTCACAGCTGTAAGAATCTGGTCGACTTGCGCAAACATCTGGACACCCACAGCAGCGAGTCAGCCTTCCACTGTGACGTCCCTGGCTGTGGCTTTACATCTCGAGCCTCTTGCACCATGAAGATTCACCACAAAAGAGAGCACGAGGTGATCTTTTAAGTGTTTGTTTAAACTTGCGTTCAAGTAGGGATTTTTGATGTCTTCATTGATGATTGTGTTTTATTTCCATAACCAGGGGAGTTTTGTAGCTCGCTACAAGTGCCATGTGTGCGGCCAGTGTTTCACCAGGGGAAACAACCTAACTGTCCATCTGCACAAAAAGCACCAATTTAAGTGGCCGTCCGGACACCCCAGGTTCAGGTGAGTGTTGCTGTGAAGCAGCAGCAGTAATAACTATTGGAACGCTTGAAGTCTTTATTCGCTCTTGACAGGTACAAGGAACACGAGGATGGTTTCTTGCGTCTGCAGCTGATTCGCTACGAGAGCGTGGAGCTGACTGAGCAGTTGATGCGAGAAAGACAAAACAGGCAAGCGGAGGAGGACGGCGACAGTGAGCCGACTGAAGGTCAGGAGCTGCAGGAAGGAGCAGCTCCTGCAGAGGTGCAGGTGGAATTGAAAGGGGTGCTGCTGGAAGAGCAGAGGATCGACGAGCCAGGCTCGACTGTCGGCGCTGAGGAAGGCGGACAGGAAGAGGGCATGCTGTATGTCCTCACTGGAGGATTGTCAGAGGCAGGAGAGGAATCGGTGATGCTGCAGCTCCAGGATGCTGCCCAGCAACAGGAGATGGAGGTGCTTTGACTTGATGCGCATCCTGAGCGAACACAAAGTGCACATTCGATGAATGAAGAATCTTCTTGGAATTTGTGAACTTACGCAAAGACTTGGATTTGAACAGAAAGCGAACCGCTTTAATTAAATTAAAACATCTGAATTAAGGAACACGTACTGTTATGATTCATGTTGAATATAAGCCTATATTAGGCAAGTAAACTGTTTTTTATGTGTTTATTTGCTAATGTGTAGCATCTTAATTTTAAACTGTTTTCAGTTAGCAGATGTTCGTGTCTCGTGCTGTAAAATCTGTCGAGACAGTTGAAGGCTAATGTTGCACTGCCTGCTGGGTTCTCAGTCAATCAAATTCAGAGATACATCAGCTGAAACCTTTAAAGGTTAAGAACATGAGTCACGGGACGTCGTGTTGTCATTAATATTCACCAGAATGTGTTTATTAAAGCTAAGAGGGCTCACCTTATCATCTTGCAGAGTGTGTACCTTTCCCCGTTAAACTTGAATAAACAATTGAAACCTTTTTGTCTATTCTTTTTTTTATGTTTTGTAATTTATTTATTTATATTTTTTTTAGAGTGAGCGGTTTTCTTTATTTATTACATACATTCATCATCTGTTTTGGCTCCCCCTGCTGAATCTAACTGCACTCCTGCAGCTCTGTTAGTGATTACACGCTGCTGTATAATGGACATCTGGAATGTCTTGACTGAACTCAACGGAGCTGTAAATCTAAATGTTGTCTCTGTAGTATTGTTGACATCCATATTCACCAACCACATCATTAGTTACACCTTGTTAGTACCAGGTTGGACCCCTCTTCTGCCTGAACAGCTGCCTTAATTCTTTGTGGCTTAGGTTCCACAAGGTGCTCGAAACATCTCTCTGAGATTTTGACATAATAGCATCACACAGTAATTGCACATTCGTTATGTGAATCTCCCGTCCTACCACATCTCAAAAGAGTTATATTGGGTTGAGATCTGGTGACTTAAGGGCATGTTCAAGAAACTAATTTGAGATGACTTAAGCTTTGTGACATGGTGCGTTACAATGGAAATCCAGGCTCATCAGACCGGGTGTTGCTTTTTCAGTCTTTTGTTATTCAATTTTGGTGCGCCTGTGAAAATCTTAGCTTCCTTTTCTTGTTCTTAGGAGATGGGAGTGGCACCCAGGGTGTGGTCTTCTGCTTCTGCAGCCCATCTGCTTCAAGGATGGTCATGTTGCACATTCAGAGATGCTCTTTTGCATATCTTGGTTATAATGCTGAGTTACTGTTCCCTTCCTTATAAGCTCAAAGCATTTCGGACATTTCCATCTGACCTTTGGCATCAATTACATTTTCAGCCAGAGAAATACTGTTCACTGGATGTTTTCTCTTTTTCAAACCATTTTCTGTAAATGCTAGAGAGGGTTAAACTCATACCAGCCCGTCTGGCACCAACAACCGTGCTATGTTCAAAGTCACTTAAATCATCTTTCTTTCCTTCGTTTGAACTTCAGCAGGTCGTTTTCAAGCAACAAGGCCAATATTAGGTTTGTTTTCTGCTTTTCTCATACAAGAAAGCCAAACCCCCCCCAGAAAACAATTACAATTTTTCATGCTGACCAAAACAACATTCTTCTATATGTCTCTCAATATATTCTATATATTTATATATATTTTAATTAATCCACCTAATGTGAATGTTGTGCATTGGATAAAGTGTCTGTGTTTAAGGTGCAAGTACCTCTGTTATCCATCACCCTTCTCATAAATTTTGAGATGGTAGTTTTTTCATCCCTCTTCTGCTTCAATCTTATAAAAACTTTTGATCTGGTGTCAAAATCATGACACAGCTTTACCCAAGTGGAGTCCCTGGATGATAAACAGTGCACAGCATTAGCTGTTTGTAGAAGATTAGGCAGCACACAGAGCTTAGTTTAAGCGTTACTTAAACTCTCTCTCGCTGCTTCCTCTTCCTGCAGTCGGTGAACTCAGTTCTCCTGGGACTGATTCTAATGGCTTCATGTCTAGTGATGGCGTAGTATAATGCTGCTAGTTGGTTCCCGGGTGCACCTAAAAGAATTTTTTTTAGAAAAACTACTTCATTAGGAGATGGGAACTGTGAGATTTTACATACTGCTGCTCCTGTTGTTGTTTGGGTCCATCCACAGAGGGATCTCTCAGTTTCTTGAGTGGAATGGAGAGCTGGAAGGTAGTGGTAAGATCTCCTTTTCTGACACTGTAATGCTATTCTTCTCTAACTTTCTGGTTCCTAAGTCTATACGAATATATGAATGTTTGTCCAATCCTAGCGTATCAAGAAGCCAATCATTCATTATTTTTCTTCTTCAGGTGAGATAGAATTGATTCCCCGGCCGAATTTCATAGATGACACATACTGGTCTGGGTCAGCCCCGCTTTGTTTAGGAGGTTGTAAGGCGCGGCACCGGGAGCTGAGGACAGATCGCTGTGGAGACTCTAGCTGCTGCTGGCTTGGCTACAAATCCTTGTGCAGAGGTAAGACTCAGAATCAGAGAGAAGAAACAAAAGGTCACTGTTGTTTAAAATACCTTCGTCTTGTGCTTTGTATTTCCTGCATTTCCTTTTCTCTGTGTGTCAGTGAACTGTGGAAGGCCAGATGTGGACTACAATGGAGTAGTGTATGGTAATGACTGGTGGGTGGGTTCTGTGGTGAGGTACACCTGCCGCTCAGGATTCAGGCTTATTGGAAACTCTACCAGATTGTGTCAGCCTAATGGCCTCTGGACTCCAAAACCTATCTGCCTACGTGAGTCCACACAGACCACAACAAAACAACAACAACAACAAAAGGTTTTCTGACCCAGTATCAACATTTAAGCTCTTTGACCTGCTTTTTAGGAATGTGTAAGCAGGGGCAGATTGAAATCAGCGAGAGTGAACTGAGTGGGACATGCAACTCCACCTGCGTGGGTAAGAGCTACTTCGGCCCACCCATACGAGGCTGCGCTCAGATAAACAACTGCAGGAAGAAGGAGACCGGCTGGAAACGATTCTTTGCACAATGTGTCCCTTGCATTTGTGACTGCGCTTTCTCGTGTGGTGAGTGGCTTCCACCTCCACATTGTCAGGACAAATGCAAAGCAGAATGAGCATGCTGCAGTGCTGTCTGTGTACAAATACACTTGAATATTGCTCTTCTTTCAGGAATTATATCCGCTTTGTTTTTGTTTTTTTCCAAGTGTCTGCAGGCTAAAACACAGAGAACGCATGCTTACAGTGCAACAAGGCTGCAGACAAAGAGGAGACACAGAGACCGGCTGTAGACCAAAGAGTCACGCTGCATTTCTGCTGCTTCATCCAATTTTGTGAACAAATCTGGGTGTTTAAGGACAATAATTTAATCTCTCTGGCACACACTCCAACCCTGCCTGCCTGCTTCTGTATGTAAAGGATTACATGGCAAGAACAAATCCTTCTGGCACGCCAGTGTTAAGTCACTCTTTAGGATGCAAAGCGGCGAGAGGGTCGGAAAACAAAAGGATGACAAATTTAGTTAAAGGCGCCTGAGAGGTTTAGATTAGATTCAAGTTCAGCAATTATTTGAAATAGAAAGCGACTTCAGCTGATTTTAAACCCCATTTTTGGGCTTTTCAACATCATTTCCTGTCCAGCTATATATCACATACTGTATTTAGCTTGGATGTCTGCAAACACGTGCACATGTTTACTTTCCTCAGATAAGGAGGGGAATCAAAGAAACGAGAGAGGGAAGTGGAACCACAGAGATTGGCATCTTGCGTCTCCTTTCAGCCGATCTGTCGTGGAAGGAGCTGAGACCTTAATCTTGTTATAAGAGGTTTGTTCAGGTGTCAGAGTTAACAGAGAGAGTGATGTAGAACTTATCTGTTAAAAGCATTTATACTTTAGGTGCCATGCTGTGTGTGCTTTTAATTTCAAGTTGTTTATTGAGAAATGTCTATCACAAGCCAACTGTATCAATGTGAAATGAATTAAAACTACTCATGTCTTTAAAATTAAAGGTTTAACATTTAAAGCATAACCCAGATCATTTCTGAGCCACGCAGAACTGAAGCAGAGCTTTACAGATGGCACTAATAATATTCTGATTGGATTATATTATCAGTCATCCCCCGTGTCCATCATCCCATCGCTCCTCACAAAACAACTACTGAGCAATACGCTTCCAGGCAGGCCTGTGACACTTGATATATTTCTAAATAAAAAAAATGGTAAGAAGTAGTGTGGAGAAAGCAAGTCACTAATCAAAGAATTTCAAAAGATATATGAGAAAATATTTAATAAGTTTTGACCTCTGCTCCCATTTTATGGCTTATATTTTTTATATATTTTAAAATCACATTAAAAGACTTCAGAACTTTTTTTCTCTGTCTTTTTATTTTTATTTTACTCAACTAAAATGGATTTCATTTTGAAAACGAAAAACAGACTCAAAATGTGTTTTTTTCTTTCATTGCCTTTAATAAACGACATTACAGGTTAAACCACTAGATGTCGCTGTTTTGTCACAACATGCATCACGAGTGTGAGATTTAGGACTGATTCCCTTCCACATTTGACCCTGAGGAGTTTCTGCTCAGCATGCATCACTGTTGAGGACTCCAGGTGGTGTACCTCAAGACGATGTGCTCATCCGCTTTGGGCATGTAGCAGCCGATCCCTGTACAACATTTAGATGACAAACACTGATATTTACACACATACAGCCTGACACAGCATTATAACAGAAACAGCAGCTAATAGAAATAACAGTGGGCGTAGCATCCTTCCTCTAAAAGAAAGAAAAAAATTGCTTTAATAGATAACTCACTATTTGTGTGCAGTACCACTGCCTTCTCCTTCTATAAAAGATAAACATGCACAAATGTTGTCACAGCAGATAATTTTACAATAGCTGTAGGAGGCAGTAATTGAAAAAGACAACCCAATCTCCTGTCTCATTACGGCTCATTAAGTCGTCCTCAGATATGTTGAAGTGAAGCTCTGGGGATGACACTCACCCACATCCAGTCTGTTGAATTCTCCGGAGCTTTCAGATAGGATCTCCCAGTATGTCTTCTCATCCTTATTTCCAGCCACTCCATTCACGCTCTCCAAGAACAGGCCAAAATTTGGGTCCTCCTTCACTGTGAACCTGGCAACACAAACAGTCAGGGCGTCTCTCTACCAGAGTTTCTTTAAGAGCAGAAATGGGTCACCATCAGCTTAAATATGTAAGAGAATCAGCCGGGGCTCCTTTTTAGGAATAAAGGCTGATAGACAGTTATATTAAAGGGGATGTCATGGGTGGACTTACTTAAAGTCGTGCTGTGCATCGTGCAGTCTCCTCAGAGCTCCCAACAGCACACCTCCCTTTACCACAGTGCTGGAGTAGGACTTGAGAGGCTCGTTAGAATGCTCGTTCTCCACAGACAGTTTGATAGAGAGGGATCCTGAGCATGCATGCAAAGGAATTCACATGTGATACAGTTTGTGATGCATTTCTACAAAAGATCAAAGCTTCTGTAAAATTTACCTTCATCTGTGTCTGTAAGAGCGCCACGTGTCAGCAGGAGGAAAAAGCCCACAGAGAGCAGAGCTGATGTCCTTAGTGCCATGTTGAGCGATCTTCTTTCTCAGATGTGTGTCTAACACCACATCACCTCACTACTTATAGCATGCCTAACCCACATTTGTAAGCAAACTCCAGTCCCAGAAAGTCACGGGGCACTCTCAGATACCTTTGTTGAGCTTAAACATTCACATTCACATCCTGAAACTTAAAACTAACATGGAGTGCTTTTATGTGACAATCAATCATGGTTAATGTGTGCTTTATGAATACAGAAACACTGTTATCTCGGAGGTTACACTAGATGATTCATGATCTGTCCTGTGCCTGTGGGTTTTTCTTTCAGATGGCAGGGTGGGAGAATTTCTTTTTTCCCTAAAGACAAATATTATATTATGCAAACAAGATTTTTTTTATATCTTGACAGTAGAGTAATAAATGTAGGTGACACTAAATGTGACCCAAGTCTTATCAGACGAGCCTGGTTATGGGGACAATATAGAACTAAAAACGGCATGTTCACCTTTATTTTGTGAACTGACTTGTCCCCCATCACACCAGGGAGGAGCTACAGAGAATTCAATTAGAAAAACCACAGTTTAAACCTGCTGATTTAGGTCTAAACCTTGCCGTCTGACAAAAAAAAATATGGTCCCTCCTCTTAGCAAAATGAGTCTGTCAGAGAAAGAGAGAAATGGGCTGGTTTGCTGAAATTGTTCGTCTGGCCACCAGAGAGTGAGAGCTCGTTTTAAGTTAGTCTGATTAAGAGGCAGGTGCGATTGGCTAAAAATGGTTTTGATTTCCTCTCAGGGGTGATGTAAGGCATGTAGGGCCCGCTTGAACGCGAGTAACCCCGTCTGTTTTACCGAAAATAACCCGGGCACTGCAGCATCAGCACCAGGCAGCTGCGCAGGTGCGGCCTTTAAAGAGACAGAGGGGCCTGAAGTCCTCATGTTTACTCCAAGTGAACAGCGATGGAGCCAGGCTTTATCATATGTATCAGCATTGGATGTATACACTTAGTACATCTATGCATATACAGGCTGTACATTATACGTTACCCAGCAAGAGACAGCCCAAAATAACCACAGAACAGAAATCAGTACAAAAAACATGTTTAAATTGCGGTCAGAGAGGCCAATTTAATCAATAAGGCTCTAGCAGTCACAGCGATATGAATACATTCAATTAACTGTTGATGAGTTCCCAGTTTAAGTTCAATGTCCCAGCTTTAAATCCCCACAGTATTCTTAAAATGTTTCGGAAATGTGCTTATTATCGATCAGCCCTGCAGTAGATTATTGTTCACACAGTTTTATTTCCAATTCTTCCAAAAACACGAGGTCGGGATGACGATTTGATCTGTCAAAAACCCAAAACACTGTTTGCTCCACTAGCATCTTGCCAGCAACGCCCTGCATCCCAGACCGGCGTGCGCACCACACAGACGCACTAACCGGCGAGAGGATAACGGCGGCTGCTCTGTCGGGCTGCAGCTGATGCTGCTGAAGCATCTGCAGCGCTGTTTGCTTGGTTTAGTGTGTGTGATTCCAGATGTCACCGACTGAAGATTGGCGTCCACACCGCTGCGGGAGATGTGTGTGAGTACAGGCCGTTTGGATGCGAGTTCGGGACGGACGGATTTTATGAAAGGAACAATCTCTGCGAGGGAAAACATGAGAGGCTTCCCGCTCCCCTGACGATTCTCCGGGATGCAGTCATAGTCTGAGGCCGGACATGATCTTAATCTCAGGGGTTGCTGTAGTGGATGCGGGATGATGTGCGCCGCACCCCGAGTGATATTGATAAGGGGAACACAGCTCGGTCCTTCATTGCCCCGCTGATTTTTGCTGGACTGTGGCGCGCAGTGATCATCTTCATTTATTTATTTTTATTAGTTATTTTTTATTTTTTGAATTTTTTTGCTGGGCTGGGACTGTTTGGGAGACCTTCTGATGTGGAAGGACTGGGCTGTTTTGCCTGAAGGGATCAATTGAGCACTGTTGCTCTCACCCGGAGGGAAACCAGGGCTGAGCTGCTCACCTGGTCATTTCAACACAAGTATGTGAAATGTTTTTGCGTGTGTGCGCGTGCATGTGCAATGAAACACACTGCATATTTAGGACTGACTGGTGAAGCCACTTTTACTGCAAGGATGTCCTCAGATCATACTAATGTATGACTCATCTACTTAAAAAAGTCACTTCTGCTAAATACTGTATCTGGCTTTCACCCGTTTACTGTTAACAGGTGCTTTTTGGAGAGCTGTGAGCATCCCGCACCACCAATGGCAAGTCACTGCAGGGCACAGAATCAATGCATATTGCACTGCTATACATTATAGTGATAACCATTTCATCCCCCTGTATAGGCGACTTCTTCTATGGCTGCCTGTGCTCACGTGTCCTGTCTTTAGGGCCGCACATGGTAAAACACGGAGGCCTTCCTCTGACTGAGAGGCCATTAAAGTCTGTCAGGGTTTTACAACGCTTATATGCAGGCTTGTAATGGAAAGTCACTAATGGCAGGATGATCGATAGAAGCCATGGTCGGACTTCATCACTGGCCCTCCTTTATCTGAGGATATTTTATTACACATACAGTAGGTCATGGGGAGCAGACACTGACTCAGAATACTACTGCAAGCACTGGAAGGCTCGCACGACAGCAGCAGAGTTTGTAGCCTTTACAGTAACTGCTTAAACAGTTTGGATTTGGGCAGTTATTCAGATACTTGTTCCACACATGTTTTCTGATATACTTTTACATCCATCCCAAATTTCAGTAGTATATGTGATCTGATTGGTGTTATGTAATAATCATTGGTTGTCTATGAGCACTGATGTACCTGAAATGATCACACCTTGGAAATGGCTATGCTGATGATCTGGCGTGGTTTATATGCGTATACTGCATGCACTGAAATATGCTGTTTATTTGTATCCGTTCACATTGGTTAAAACAGTCCTAAAGACACATTATTATTATTATTATTATTATTATTATTATTATTATGGCAGTTTCAGGCTTGCATAACTAGGTTTTTTTTTCAAGTATTTCAAAATTATTTGGGTAAAATTTTGAAATTTTATCCATTAGTTTTGTTCTTTTAAAGTTAGATACATACAAGACTTTTATATTATAAAGAAAGATGATTATATTAAATAGTATTTAACTTGTTAAATATACATACCGGCCCACTAAGTCAGAGCACTCTGTGAACATATATGTGGATGAGGTTATTTTTTGTGAGATTTGTCATGGAGTGTAGGTCACTTGATAAGGAAAATGGAGTGGATGCTTTTGATGGCATTTAAAAATCAGTTTACTTTATTCTCAAACACAAATCCATATTGGCCTAATTACTCGTCCGCCACGCCTCATAAAGGTCTACCTTTGGAAGAAAAAAAAAAACTCAAAGCACTTCTCTTTGTAGAAATAGAAACGTCAGACAGCAGTCTCCACATTACTATGAAGGAAAATTTTGTACAGTATCACACAAAATTTGATATAAGCCTGGTGCTTAAACACAGCCATTATTGATCAAAAGTATCTATACCATTTTTTCAACCGTGCACTCAAAAAAATGATTTGTTGCTCTCATAAACACAAAGCAATAATTTTGAGTAAAATGCAATAGCTGAAATATATAGACAAAAATGTTAATTTATTCAAACACTTCAAATTATGTAAAATATGTTTGGTGTAAAATGAATCAAGTAAATTTCATTTGACCAGATTCCAGTAAATTTAAGTTTTACATTGTACTTATGTAATAACATTACATGTAATCAAGTTAGAGTCAGGACTTTGGGGATACATCATTCACTCACACAATAGTACTTTCATAGGTTTAAGTTGATGCGTAACGTCCATTTAAAGGTTCTTAATAACCGACTGGTCAAAACCAGGCCACTTGATTAATTTCTGAAGCTGGCTGAATTAGGCCTGTTATCCCCCGAGTTAATTAAACTTAGTTTTAATAGTAATTTATGTGTGTCAAAAACTATTGACTTTCATTAATGATTAATGAAATAACTATGATATAATTTTGTTTACACTTCCAACAGGCTGCTTTGACTCAGGGTGAATTTGTGTGAATCAGCAGAACTGCAAGTGTGCTGCAGGACTGAAACCAGATCCCAGCTCCTCACGCTCTGAATCTCATTCCCTTAAAACAGCCAGTCCATAGAATAAACTGTAATCAGATCATGTTCGGCACCTAGTTTTAGGATGATGTCTGCAGTTAAACTAAAATCATTCCTGGAACATACCCTTATGCACTCACCTTCTACCGAGGCTCCAAAAGTCTATCGGTTTGTTCACTATGTCGAAAATACTTCAAATGAATAGTGCTGTTTACCAGCTAGTTTAAGTTTGACTTAATCTGGTTTATTATGGTGTCTTTTATTTCTAACTAAATCTATCACGTGACATAAAAACTATTTCTGTCAGCTGTACTGTTTGTTTTATAGAAGTAATTAATGAACCTTTCATATCTCATTTCCACATATCAGAAACTTCAAAAGAAATCATGGTGTTTTTCATATGAAATCTTTAACCATGGTTTGGTTCATTTATCGGGGGAGCTACTTCATAACCTGTATAAAACCTCAGAGATACGAGACGCCATTACTTTTGAAGCAGAGATTGACACGTCTCCCTCTCTCCCTCCCCTGCAGCCTTTCAGCATGGCTGAGAAGACGATCGAGCAGGGCTCGGTCAGCATCCCCATGGAGGAGACCAAACTTCATGGCGGGGCACCTCAGGAGGCGCCGCTGCTCACCCACCTAAAGAAAGTGGAGAACCACATCACTGAGGCCCAGCGCTTCTCCCACCTCCCACGCCGCTCCGCTGTGGACCTGGAGTTCAATGAGCTTTCGTACACCATCCGGGAGGGTCCATGGTGGAGGAGGAGAGGTACGGGCAATGCTTAATTCACACAGTAACCATGATAGATGAGCAAGCAAACATCACCAATGGCGATCAATACGAGGAGCTCAGAAATTTCAAGGGAGGCTGTTAAAAGCCTTTGTGACATTTAAGAAAAACAATTTTTTCTTGTTGTTGTTATTTTCTGTTACCCTTCTCCATTATTCTGCCACATGTATCCCAGCCCACTACACACACACACACACACACACACACACACACACACACACACACACACACACACACACACACACACACTCACAGACCTCCACCATGTTGTAGCAGCCAGTGTGCCTGCAAGCTTTGCTGCGCTCAGCACAGTTTAGACATAGTAAATAATTTACACTTGCAGGTTGGCACACTGCTTGCGTCTCTTTTGTGGCGATGGCGATTCAAGCCCATGATTGAGCTGCTTGTGAAATACAAACAGCGCTTAAACTCAACGCCCTCGTTGCTGATGAGCCTCCGGCCTTCAGTCGACTCGTCAAATAAACCACCCTCTGCAAACTGTTCAGTTTAACTGCTTTTTTTAATGCTCTATATGCTCGAAAGGGTGGGGGGATGTGAGGATAAAGGGTGCTTCAGAGGAATCCTTTATTTACATTAGGCACATGTTACCCTAGGAAAGCCTCTACATGATGCATTGCAGGTTGTGCTATTTTCAGTCTTGTGTAATATTGATGCGCATTATGAAAGCCTGGCAGAGGAGTATTGTGAAACCTGAATTCATGGAGAGTATCAACAAGGAGTGAAGAGGAACAGCGAGGGTCCCTCTAGCTTGGATCAATAATCCAGTGGTGCTTTGTGCATTGAAGCACATGTTTTTTTTTGGAGGCTAGTCTTATTAAAATCAGCCCCTGGTTTGCTTCTGTTGTCTCATCGGGGTGCCTGCCTCAACTCATTAGCCTGATGATGTGTGAACAGAAAGTGTCTCTCCATCAGCTTTTGCAAATTAAGCAGCACCATTCACAAAGAGACTCTCCTTGTCATTTTACCCTCTGTCCAAACCCGCTGAACCTCCGATCACGCCTCATACTGGGCCCGTTCTGTCTGATCATTTGTTTTAACCAGCAAGCCACACCTAACTTTCTAATCTTTTAATTTTTCACCTCCGCTGGAGTTTATTCTGAGGGGCTTGTCTGTGTTTGTGCCTCATTTACCCAGCTAAGCCCAGAGCTGCTCCTCTCTGATCAAAGCTGTAAAGAAGGTGTAACCACACAGAGCTTAGAACTGCTGATCTGCTGTGTGCGTTTATATCAAGTGATTATTTCCCCTCTGAAAAACACACATTTTTGTATAATTCCCTATGAATTACACATTGTAGGACAGCAAAGAGGAGAGGAAAAGGGGGGACGGGCACGAGCGGTGAGCAAGTGACGTCATTTAATGTGTTTAAGTCTTTTGGTTAGTGACACACTGCTTATGAGTCATCTCTGAAAATCTCTGTGATGAGCAGGAAGCAGAAGAACTTGTAATGCAGTAAACGTAGTTTCTGTTTACTGTAAGTCAGTGTAGGAAGGTGATGCATGAGCCGTCCTCTGTCTGTGTTATTGTTATTGTAGGCCCTTTTGTCGTGAGGCCAGTTATTTATCGCTGCTAGGATGAAGCTACTGTGACCTGCTTTCATGTTGAGGATATTTTCCTCCTGAGGGAGATAACTGGTGAAACACTAGCTCATACTTAAAAAGGGGAGGGAGGGAGGGAGGGAGAGTGGGAAATGTTTACATGCCCCCAGGCGATTTACTGTGAGTTGCTCATTGCACCTGCACTGATCATCTGCTTAGTAGACAAAGGAGGGTTGCTGTTATTTTTTGTTATATTTGCAGCTTATTCATTGAATGCTGCACTTCCTGTACCATTATCCTTTTAGAGCTAATTTCTAATCTGTAAAAGGAGTGGTTCATGCTCAAAATGGAGCATAGATGCTCAGTTCTGAGACTCTGTGATGGAAATCATGCATCCTGCTTCACTGACATTGTCTTGCAGAAAGGCTACGGATATTTTTCATTAGTGTTGATCAAATATGAAAATGAAATCTCTACATGATGTCTGCATGATCAGATGAGCCACGTCGTCACTCTGCTTGTTTGCCATACGAAGGCTGGCTGACTGATTCCAGTCCTCTTTGTTTTGTGTGCATTACACAGCCTGGACAGTTCGTTCAGAATCGTTCCCTTCAGTTTAACAGAGCTGTTTCTTCCATTAAACAGCCAGGCTGAAAATGGGGCTGTGAAGTGAGAAAGAACTTACACTTCTATCACTCGCTCTTCATCTCTTATTGAGGCCCGTGGCTCCATGATGCATTAGCTCTCACCAGAAGCCTATAGCACACCCACGTCTCTGACTGAAGTGTCAGCTGTGTGGTGGACAGCCTAGATATCAGGTTTTGACAGAGAAGAGGAATGCATGCAATAAAAGGGTTGTGTCTCTGGTTTTGCTGCTTTTTTAAAAAGTCATTTTTGTGCATCATATGTATAAAAATGTTATGGACATGCAAACCGGTGAAGGGTTCTTTCTTTTTTCAGTCTGTTGTGATGGATTTTGTTTTTTTCCACAACCGGGCAGCGTTTGAGCAGACACTTCCTTTAAGGCTAGAATGAAATCAGATAATATAGATACCACTGAACAAACAAACTCCAAGTGTGAGGGGGAAAAAGAAGAAGGTTTGTTGGGAAAGATCTAATAATGTTCTTTCACTTTAGACATGTGATGACCACACCTGATGCTATTCCCCTTCTTTGACTTTGTCTATGAGATCAGGCTTTAGTCACTCACTGAATATAGCAGTGAACAGTGAGGCGAGCCACATAATCTATGGCTCTCATGGCACTGGGTTATGTCCCCGCAGACCCACACAGATAAGGCCATTATCATCCACAGCTTGTAGCATCAGGTTAGATCATCAGTATGCACCACATGCCATGGCATCACTGCTTCTCTGGCAGCAAGCAGCTCTGCTGTCTGAGTGGAGGCTGTCTGATGTTATAGCACTGAAGGGAGGAGGGGGCACTACTTTTAGGCTACTTAACTCAGAAGGCTGGCAGCTGTGCTGCTGAGACCCTAATTACACAGCTCAAGACAGGAAAATGTGTCCATACGGACACTGGAGAAATGGGTAAGGCGAGGGAGACATGCGTCAAAAGGCAGGGTACTTAAAGCCCCTTTTGACATTCGATTTCAAAAAGATTTCAGGTTTTCTGTCAGCTCTTAAACTGTTTGTTTTTGCTGTTCCCACTGTGCCTGGAGAACTGCAAAGGTTAGAGAAGTTCATCATTAAAACCTGAGTCATCTTCATTTGCAAGCCACACCAAAGCAACCGTTTGTTAAAACCGCTGCATGGGAGTAATGACTGTGGTTCTTCTGTTGGTGCTAGTGAGGGCATCATCTTCTTAGATTTTTTCGTAGTACTGCTTTAATGTGCACACTCCAAACGTGGTGAGATGTTGTTGTCTTTTTTGCCAGTATGCTACCCCCTGCAGGTCTCAGATACTCTGAGAGCTTGGATATGTCTGAACTACAGTGGGTTTTTTTTTTAAACTAAGCTAAAGCTCTTTTTCTTTCACGCCTTTAAGTAATATTTATGAGTTTTCCCTTTTCTTTAATTCTTTCATTTTGTGCTTAGTCTTTTGGAACGTTTTGTTTTCATATCTTTTGCATTTAGAGGTTTTCTTTTCTTTAATTAGCTTTTTATTGTTCATCTTTCTTTTAAGCATTTTAACACATTACACAGAGCAGTTGAAACTGTCTTTGTGCTAAACAAATAAACTTGGCTTCCTTTGTCTTGCACCTGAACCCTAGCCCCCTCTAACTGCAGTGCAAGCTTCATTCTGTATGCCAACTTCACTTAAGAAGTCACTTCTAACAGCAAGTGCATCTCTAACTTATGATAAGACTCCCTTTGCCGGGTGGTAGGGATGCCATGGCCAAACCTCTGCGCTGTGACTGACAGCACTCTTAGTTATGCTTAAAGATGGTATTTATCGTCTGGGACTTTAAGTGGTGGAGTGAAAATAGGCTTGCTACCTGCATAACCGTCTGTTGAAGCTCTTCTAAAATCAGTGAGCTGAGTCCGTTCCAACTGCAGACACAAACCTGCCTGTTTCACTGTTACACTGTCGGGAGGCTGAAAAGGTGTATTTAAAAAAGCGGTTTAAAAATGACCAAACGGATGGGTCATAGCACTTTACTTTCCAACACTGGATATAAGACTTCATTTCATGCGTTTGTCTCTTGTAAAGCCTGAGGGTGGTAACAACAAGAGGAGCGCAGACCTCCACCAAGCCAGCTCCCTCTCTGGATAGTATTTACTTTTAAGGGAATACTGTTATATTTTTATATTTCGTAAATATTCTTTTTGTTTTCTGTAGCGCATTAAACTACGTGGAAAGTGTCCTGTTGAAACTGCTTGACATAATTCTGAGTTATTTTTATTTATGTGGATATAGTAAATGTAAACATTTCATTGTTTAGTGAAATCCTGCTAAATAAAGTTAGTTATTTGTCAATAACTGGACATGAATAACTTGAGCTGATTATATATTATATCGCAGTATATTTCTAATGAACTAGGCAGCTCATCCTCTGTCTCTTAACACTTTCTTTGAATATAAAATGTATTTTGGGGTCAGTTTGAAAGAAAGGCAGATGTGACATGTAAACATGAGGTCAGAGGTCAAATGTGACATGATATTTGGATGCAAACTATAATGCAATATTTAAAAACCCCATTTATCAGTGTCATTTCTTAAATGTTGCCAATACAAACAAAGGCAGCAGAAATGTAATTACAGTTTTAAAGATGAAGACATTTTATGAAAGTTTGACCTTATTTGACTTTGAAGAAGAGGTCAGAGGTCGAAAGAAACATGATAGTTAGAATCCCGATATATCATTCCTTATATGCCTATATGTTGTCAGTACAAATAATGTCAGGAAGAAACATATAAAGCTATATATAACTATATAGCATTATTATCACTTTGAATTTCAGATCAATCCATTGAGGTCAGAGGTCAAATGAGACATATTTAAAACTTTTTAGGCTACTTTCAAAACATTTTACTTACACTGGGCATCCCGTTCTAAACACTTTAAACCAGCTGTTTATCAGATCAGGAGCATTTAGGGTTTTTTTTCCATCGTTGCTCTTTTTTTTCACACAGTTCTTCTCACTCATCGTCTTTCCGTATCATTTCAGGGCCACATAAGAAAGATTAAAAGATTAAATGAATAAAATCGAATGAAGTAAAAGAGTTCAATTTGAATCCAAAGGGAGAAATGCTCACATTAAACCTTATAATATTTGGCCTAAAAACATAAATATTAACTTTGAAGTAGTGCTTATAAGAATAACTGATGAAATTAATCATATGATTATAAATAACTCAGCTTTTTTTTGTTGTCAGGTTATAAAGCCCTCCTGAAGTGTCTGTCAGGAAGATTTAACAGCAGAGAGCTGATTGGTATCATGGGGCCTTCTGGAGCTGGAAAGTCCACACTGATGAACATTTTGGCGGGGTACAGGTGAGCCCTGCGCTTGGAGTAAATGCAGATGTGGAAATGCAAGATCTTCTGCTGTATAGTCTTTTTTTAACATTGAACTTTTTAAAAATTTGCACATGAAGAGGTCTCTGTCATACTCAGAAGCTGATACTGTGTTTGAAAACAGGGAGACCGGCATGAAAGGTACAATCCTGGTGAACGGCCGACCGAGGGATTTGAGGACTTTCAGGAAAATGTCCTGCTACATCATGCAAGATGATATGCTGCTGCCACACCTCACTGCGAGGGAGGCCATGATGGTGAGGTCATTAAAAAAGTAAAATCTTAACATCTCATTGAATCCTAGTTCGGTAATGAGAGCTGAGTTCTGTCTGTCTTTCAGGTTTCCGCCAATCTGAAACTGAATGAGAGCATGCAGGTCAAAAAGGAGCTTGTAAGTCTGAACATACTGATGGTATTTCTGCATTACGTACAGAAGCGGTTCCTGGTGCTAGGGGTGTGGAAATGAATAGAAATGTGTCTAGCTGCAGAGATTTTTCCTTGCCATTAATACAAATGTTTCTGAGGAAATTTTGGGTAAAACTGCAAACAAATGAGGAGGATTACTTTTTGATCATTTTAATTTTTGGGGGATTTTTAAGTCACCACTTTAACCTGAAACACTTCTCTAATGAGAATTTATATTGTGCTATTTAGAGAAGCAGGGCACAGGCAAGACAGAGGATGTCAACCTAATAGTTACCTGATATAATGGAAATCAATGACATATAGCAGGGGTGTCAAAGGTAAGGCCCAGGGGCCAGAATCCGGCCCACTGGACCGCTTTGGAAAATGTTAAGGAGGGCATAAATTTTGGACTTTTAATTGCATTTCCATAAGTTGGACAGCTTTTCCTACAAATAATGACTTCCCACCCTCATTCATACTTCAAGTAATTAATTAATCAAGTAATAGATAAACAGTTATCTACTACAGAAATTTTTTTTGGGGGGGGGGGTTACAATGAGTCCACAGTAAAATGTAAAAAGAAAAGAAGTTTTCTGCTAATCAACTAAAACATTCAGTTTGTAATAACTACAGGACCCTCTGGGTGACGAGCTACCCGAAGTTTTTTTTTTATTTTACAAATTTATTTCTTACAATTTAAGACAAAGAGTCATGCTGACACATTTCTTTCCTTTACCACAACAGCATTTCTCTATCATGTAGAGAAACAACATATTGCTGTAACTGCACTTCATTTTCTTATATTAAGATATCTCTGGGATTAAATGTGCGGTTAAACTTCTGTACAGTGACAGAAAGGTGGGTTTAACTGGTCTGGCCAAAGTAACATTAAAGTAGGCTGTGGCCCATGATGCAAAATAGGTTTGACATCCCTGCCTTATATTACCACAGCTAACCCAAGCTACATTAACACACTGGAGCCAGTATACTTGTCTGATCCACATCAAACAGCACTGAAGGCAGCAAAAAGCTGTTTACTGATGTGCAGTTGCGGTTGATGACCACTGTCTTGTCTGCACTGAAATCCTTCTGCTGCACATCACAGCATACATCCATATTTGGCTTTGAAGTTAAATCTCTTTCATATTGCACACCTCTATTTTTAGCTCTGAGTAAGCGCGCCGCGGTGTTCCAACACTTCTCTTTGTTTGGGTTCAAGGTGGATGAGATCCTGACCGCTCTGGGCCTTCAGGAGTGTGCTCAGACACGTACCATCTCTCTCTCTGGGGGCCAGTGTAAAAGACTGGCCATTGCCCTGGAGCTGGTTAACAATCCTCCTGTCATGTTCTTTGATGAGCCCACCAGGTAGGACAACACTCATCTGGATTAACCCTGTGTGATTTCAGTTTAAACGCAGACTAAATAGTGCATCTTTCTTTGCTTGTCCCATCAAAGTGGTCTGGACAGCGCGTCCTGCTTCCAGGTCGTTTCCCTCATGAAGTCCTTGGCTCAGGGAGGACGGACAATCATCTGCACCATTCATCAGCCCAGTGCCAAGCTCTTTGAGATGTTTGATAAGGTAACTGGAGTGCTCTTTCTCCCGGGCATGCCTCACCACCCATTAGCTGCAGCTCAGACCTAGACACTACATGCTTGCAGGGTTTGTTTTATGCAGCTGAAGCTGTGCAGCAGTCAATAGCCGGCCCTGTTGTCTTGTCAGCTGTTGATGCATTATTCACGGAGCCACTGTGTTCAAAACTATGTTGATTACTCTGTACATGTGTTCCTTATTCACCAGCTGTACATCCTCAGTCAGGGTCAGTGCATATACAAGGGCACAGTCCCTTACCTCATCCCTTATCTGAAGAACCTGGGTCTCCACTGCCCGACATATCATAATCCAGCTGATTTCAGTGAGTTGATTACAAGTGTATGTCCATGCGTAACTTTTTACATGTTATGGATTGTTCTTATTAGCTTGTCCTCTCTATTCCCAGTCATTGAGGTGGCATCGGGGGAGTACGGAGACCTGAACCCAGTGCTGTTTGAGGCAGTCCAGGGCGGACTGTGCTCAGAGGAGGGCAAGAAGAACTCCAGGGACAAAACTGACTCCTCCTGTCCCTCACAGTGTCACAGTGTAATTGATATCAGCGCTTTAACACAGCACACGCACTCTGTGTCTTGTATTTAACATTAGTAAACCCCTGAAAGTACCAGACTTTAAAGAATTGTTCATTTATTAGGAAAATTGATCATATCTTGTGTGTTGTTGTCTCTGGTTTCTCTGGAATTAACCATGTTCATTATTGTTGTCTACCTCTACTACCAATTAGATGCAGGCAACATATTTCTAAACTACACAGCCACAGTATAATAGAAATGATAAACGATACCATAAAAAGTAGTAGTGCTGTACTTACTGGGGTTATATTTCACCCCAGATAGTCAAATTACTCACAGCTGAATGGGAACCTTAAAAATGCTGCTATGACAGCCAATAAAAAAAAAATATTCAGTTGCTAAAAATTGAGGCAAAAAAAATTAAAAAATAGACCTTACCTATTTCCTATTCACAGTAATATCTTTTAAACGGTACAAATTTTTCATCCCTACTCCACTCCATTGATCTGTCTCATTAATCTCTATAAGCCGTCTTCTCACTTTGTCTTTCTCAACCTCATAATATAATAGCTTAATAAGAGCATCAGCAAAAATGCTAGAACCGTGACTGTAAACCACCCACAGCTGTCTGCTTTACGGTTACTCCTGTTTAATGCATAGTGCAGTTGTGCCCTGCTGCTTCCTTTAAACGCAGTGAGGTCATTGATTTTCTCTGTTATTCTTGGTTATGCACTTATTGCCCTTCTGATTCTGATTGAGCCAGAAGACGAACAACACTGTTGTATCTGTCCTTTAAAACTACAGCTAGTATGGATTTAGCTTAGATCTGCACAGGAAGTGGAGTTCTGAGTTTGAACCTGGTCCGGTGACAGGACCGTGTGGCGTTTGCGATCACTCTTCATACTTCCAGCTTAATCTGATTTCTTCATGAAAACACACTGGGTTAATTCTGCTGTCACTGTGTCCTTGACCAAAGCACTGGCTTGCATGAAGGGCTGGCCCCTGGGTGCTGTTGCATCCTGATCGTTGCTCCTAGTAATAATAATTAGAGAGAATGCGTTTCCCTGTGGAGATGAATAGAGATATCCTTATCCTCATAGTTTTCACTTTCATTTTTGTAAAACAAAACAAGTTATAGACAGTAAGTAAGCTGCGAGTGTCTCTGCCACTAGACAGGAACACTCTGATTCTTGTTTAAAATACACCAGGAATTAATGCTACATGTCATCATTTTAACGGATATGAATACTCTATTATTTCTATTTTTGCACAGGACACAGGAACACTTGAGAAGCATAGCTTCGCCACCAGTACATTCACACAGTTTTGCATCCTCTTCAAAAGAACCTTCATTACGATATGTAGAGATACGGTACGTTATTTACTCTACAAATATCTCCAGATTTTATCAATTAAAGTCTATTTTAACTTTATTTTTATTCTTGTCATCAGTTACAGACTTTTGAGTTGTATTTCTTCTTTCTTTTCTCAAGGTGCTGACCCATCTTAGGGTGATGTCCCATCTGTCCATTGGAGTGCTCATTGGCCTGCTTTATCTCAAAATTGGAAATGATGCCAGCAAGGTTTTCAACAACACTGGCTTCCTCTTCTTCTCTATGCTTTTCCTCATGTTTGCTGCCCTGATGCCCACAGTGCTAACCTGTAAGACTTATATTCTATGCAGAGAGTGGAAATTGTTTGTCTGTTACAAGTGGAAAGTCTTTTAATGCCGCTGTTGTTCCACAGTTCCTCTAGAGATGTCTGTATTTGTGAGAGAACATCTTAACTACTGGTACAGCCTGAAGGCCTATTACTTGGCCAAAACCATGGCTGACATACCGTTCCAGGTAGTGTTTTGCTTTTTGAACACTTCATATTTTGCCCGTGCGTGGAGTACAGTTTCAACTAATCGCATTAAAAATCTGCTTCACAGGTGATTTGTCCAATTATGTACTGTAGTATAGTGTACTGGATGACAGAACAACCTGCAGAGGTGGGTCGCTACCTGCTCTTTATGGCCTTGTCTACATCCACAGCCCTGGTGGCGCAATCGCTGGGTCTGCTTATAGGAGCTGCATCAACGTCTCTGCAGGTAAGTAATGGAGTGTTCTCCCCCACCAACTTACAAGAAAAAATAAATACCATCAAAATTTGCACCCATGTGGTTTTATAATGATAGAGGCAAAGTTAAGCTACTTCATAATAAGTAGCTTGACGAACCCCAAAAAGTACTTTGTACTATTTAAGATGGGGAAATATTGCTTGTTTTTCTGCAAAATTACCAAGAAATTACAAAATATTTAAAGTTGCTTAAAGTGTAAGTTGTGTCTCCTTTTCTGTAAAATAACCCGAACTTATGCACAACTTAAAATTACTCAAAATGTAATTTTTTGTTTTTTCCTGTACAACTCCTGAAGTTATGCAGTACTTAAACCTACTCATGCACAACTAAAATTACTTACACATTACTTAAAATTACTTACAGTATAATTATTTCTTTGTTTCCTCTAAAACCCTGACTTGTTACCTCCTTATTCTAGTGTCCCTGCTGTATTTGTAGGTAAATATAATACATTGAAATTTTAAATAAAATACAATGAAATTTCATTTAATTACATGAGAATTAAACCTTCTGTTATGGGCCGTATTATAAAGTGTTACCAAAACTTCACAACATTTATAAAACTGAGGGATTAAACAAAAATAATTTGAACTAGTTGTAATGATAGTAATAACAAAACTGGTCCTTAATTATATCATTGAGTCCATGACTTCGAGACATCATAAAAAGGTTGATTCTGTGGTCAATTCTGCAACATATTTAAGCATAATGAGGAAAAATGCTTGTATATGTAAAAGTAGACCTTTAGTGCACTGACTTATTTTCAGTAAAGTAAAAGATGTGTGTGTGTCGGATTTCGCTTGTTTCACTGCTGGACTATCTCTACTGTTTGAAATAAATTGAATGGGCTCACACAGCAGAGTTGTTACTACAGCAGTGGGTGGTTTTAGTCATACATTTACTCTGAACAATGCTGTGAACATCTCGGCATTGTCTTAAATTGCCCCTTTTCACAACAAGAGATTCTGTGTGTCAGATGAGGTGTTGTAATCATTTATTGTTTAATGTAGGTAGAGGTGGCCACCCTTCATCAAAAAATTTTTTTTTTAAATAAAAGTATCCCTGCAATCCAAAATTTTTATTAACAAAATGTTATGTGTTCTTGGTAAACTAGCTTTCTTTATTCTGGCAAGTCTATATTTGGGAATGATAGCTTTGTTTAAAAGTGGAAGGTGTGAGGGTGGGTTTTTTTTAGAATAGAATAGAATAGAATAGAATAGCCCTTTATTGTCATTGTACATGTACAGTGAAATTGTAGGTGCTCCACATCAACGTGCTGGAACAAAATATAAATAGTAGACAGTAGGAATGAACTGCAAACAGGAGAAATATATACAATCAAGAGGGATATATACAAAATAAGAGAAAGGCACACACTGGAGAACAAAATAGTTGCAAAGTGCTTGGAGGTAGTCCAAAGAAAAGACTTGCTCTGAATAGGGTCCGTGTGTGAGTGGCCTGAGTGATGAAGGTTACTCAGACCTTGGCTCAGATTGGTGGGTAGGTGGGCAGGGATGAGCTGGGGGGGATAGGATTCGTTGGCAGTCCAAATGGCCCAAGGGAAGAAGCTGTTAGTGAATCTGGAGTTGTAGGACCTGATTGACCTGAGGGACCAACCAGAGGGCAGCGGGTCAAACAGGTGGTGGGTGGGGTGCAAGGGGATGGCCCTGGTTTTCCTGAGACAAAAGGATCTGCCAATGGTCTCCAGGAGTGGCAGAGGGCAGCCAATGATTTTTTGGGTGGTGTTAATTACCCTCTGCGCAGCCTTGCTGTTCTCAGTTGTGGCCCCTAAGGACCAAACACCCAGGCAGTAGGAGAGCACGTTCTCTCCTGAGGAGCGGTAGAAGGCCAGCAGCAGCTTCTGGCCCAGGTTATTTTTCCTCAGAACCTCCCGGGGGAGGGGTGATCTCAAACTGAGCAAAGAAGGTGTTGAGCTACTGTCGAGGGTTGTGGGCCTCTGTCCTTTCTAGTTACTGAGAGTTTGGATATCTCTCCACACCTGGCGGGGGTTGTGAAGAAGCCCACTATCCTCTTCCTGTAGGCCTCCTTGGCCCATTTGATGCCATTCCTCAGGTTGGCGCTGGCAGTGCAGAACAGGGAAATATCCCTCAGCCTGAAGGCTGAGTTATGAGTCATGAACAGAGCCTGTACTTCACTCGTCATCTAAGGTTTTCAGTTAGGAAAAACCTGGATGTCACATTCTCTATACAGCACTTAATGTAGAAAAGGAAAGACTGAGTGGAGGTTTCCAGGTCCTGCTGTTCAAAGATGGGCCATTCTTTCAGATCAAAACAGTCCTCTAGCTGGAGGAGAGCATCATCTGGCCATATTTTAATGACCTGGGTGCTTCGAGGGGTTTGTTTCCTGAGGGGAATGTAGGCAGGGATGAGGAGCAGAGAGAGGTGGTCAGATCGTCCTAGGTGGGGGAGGGGTGTCGCTCTGTAGGCATGCTTGATGTTACTGTGGCCTTCTCTGTTGGTGAGGATGCATGGTTAATACATTTCTGCAGATAGTTGGTTAATAAACCACAGTGTTTCAGTTGTATTTGTTCAAAAAAAAAACTTAATATGTATGCAACATGTAAATAAAGAGAATGGTAAAAGGGCTGGTTCTTATATAACGCTTTTCTACTCTGACTGAACACTAAGCGCTCGCCTCATTCACCCAAGCACTTTTTTCTATGTTTTTTTCTGTCTAACATTCACACAACTTGTGATTAGTATCTTGCCTAAGAATATTTGGCATGTATACTGGAGCAGCCAGTGATTGAACCACCAACCTTCTGATTAGTAGATGACCTGCTCTACCTGCTGACCTACAGCCACCCCAGAACGGTTGATACTGTGTGTATTTATATAAAGGTGTCTTGACAGAGTTGCTAGCTGATGTTTTAAAGTTATGCAATTACTTGGTTATTATATTTTTTAAATAACTTCTTAGCGCTTGTGGTTTGCCACAATGAACATGACATATAAGGTCCTCAAAAATCTGTAATGCAATGCAGTGGAAAAAAAGCAAAAAAGCACTATTTATAATTACAGTTCCACAATGTAACAGACCAAATTTTATATTGCAGAAAGTTGATTCAGTTTATCTGGACATTGTGTTATCCAAGTGATTTCTTCAGTCTCAGCTGACTGCAGATCTCCCAACCTTATAAACAAGACAGCTGCACAACAATCACAACGAGCAGCATAGCCTAACAATGAGCCATGAGCTCAGTTTGTGGTCATTAATATGCACATTACATTCAGGCAGCGTGGTGGCATGGTGGTTTGCAGCAACAAGGTCTTGGGTTTGAATCTCCTTTCTGTGTGGTCTTCATATGTTCTCCCCAAGTCTGTGTGGCTTCTCTCTGGGTACTCCAGCTTCCTCCCACAGTCCAAAGACATGTAGTTGGTGAGGTTAGGTTAACTGGAGATTTTAAATTGACTGTAGGTTTAAATGTGAGTGTGAATGGTCTGTGTGTCAGCCCTGCAACAGACTGGTAGCCTGTCCAGGGTGTACCCCAACTCTCGGTTCCAGACACTCCCTTCTTCCCAAGAAAAAAGGATAAAAAAACATGGATGGATAATATGCATATTAAAATGACAGTTAATCAGCTATGTGAAGATACTCTTAGGTACCCTCCTTGGTCTAGACATGGTTGCTCTCCTTTTATACATATAGCCGTTTGCTTAAACCAGCTCTCCTCCATGTCAAGGCTGTGTACATTCTCATCGCCGAGAGAGTGCCCCCTATCCTGTAGGTATAACTAAACTGCAACATCCCACCCTTAATGTGGCTTCCCAGCCATTCCCCAAGTCTCTGTAAATAGCACATATGGCCACTGAGCAAGGGTTATGATAATTTGCATATTAACAATCATGAAGCTGATCTTGTGGCTCATTGTTAGGCAATGGTGGTGGTTCTGATTGTTGTGCAGCTGTACTGTTTATATGGAGAAATGTGCAGTCAGCTGAGATGGAAGAAATCACTTGGATGAGTTATGAAATGTTCCTCTCACTGAAAAATGCTGTGTCCAAATGCTGAAAAATTCCTTACCTGGATCATCGAGGATGCACCAAGCCCACATTTTATAGAAAAAGTGACCACTGCGAGAAAACAGCAGATAATGATAATACAACCTTTTTATTATAACTTTGAAACAGCATTTTCTGTTCACGAATGAGTGAAACAGGCCAGTTCTGATCTTATTTTCTTAAATATAAAATGCTATAATGCAGTACTTTCTTTTGTCTGCTTACAAGGTATCAAATTACATTTTTCATATGATTTTTGCTGCTAATTTATTCCACAGGTGGCAACATTTGTGGGTCCAGTCACAGCCATACCTGTCCTCCTTTTCTCGGGCTTCTTTGTCAATTTTGACACCATCCCCAAATACCTACAGTGGAGTTCTTATGTTTCCTATGTCAGGTATGTCAGCTACCAATTAATTTCTAAGGCTGTTGAATAGAAAAAGCAGGCTTTTTCTAAACTCATTTTAGTCATTGGTTTCTGTGGTTTGGCTGTCTACACTGACTCTCTTTAATCACCCACTTTCAGGTATGGCTTTGAGGGGGTGATACTCTCTATTTATGGGATGAACCGGTCTGAGCTTGAATGTCCAGACCCTGTGTGTAAGTTTCAAAAGCCAGAGGAGGTCTTGCAGCTGTTGGATGTGGAGGACGCAAAGCTTTACGTGGACTTCATGGTGCTGGGGGTTTTCTTCCTGATCCTCAGACTCGCCACTTACCTGGTTCTGCGCTACAAAGTCAAGTCAGAGCGTTAAGACGTCCAGAGGCACATTGCTGATGGATATGGATGCTCGTGAATATCCCAGAAGTGTGAGATAGTAAGAAAACCTATCGTCTGTCTTTTTCAGTTTCAACATTACAAAATCAATCGAGTATGTGCTGCACCATTACTCAAACTGTACAGTATGGCACAGATTGAAAAAGTTTACTGATAAGAAAATGACAAGTTTCGACTGTGAATTGTTGTTCCCTGCACACCGTTACTGTATGTCAGGTAATGGTCACCATCACCTTTCATAAATACAATAAAAATATTGTTCAGTGGCACCATGAGTGGACAGACCCCCCGCCCCCCCAAAATAGCAGATGGCATGTTTCATTAAACTGAGAATTTTGAAAATGTGCTTTTTTTGGTGACTCCAGGAAAGTGTTGTAACTTGGAGCTTCTTAATCCAGTGCCTAAAAGGTATTTCAAGGCCCACATCAGAATCTGCTTAATTGACACAAAGAACAGCAGCCACCAAGATGACCCTGAAACATGATTTCAAGTCAGATCTTCTGTTATAGTCAACAGAAAAGTGGAAACTTTCTGTGCCAGAAGTCTTTTTTTGGCTCATCTCTCTCTCCTGTAGGATAATCTTGTCAGGTATCCTTACCAAAATGCACGACGTGGCGACTTGTCTTTATGGAACAGAAATCGACTGCCAGTGGATGACTCTCCTCGCTGTCTGTCTCCAGCGAGTATCATTTTAGCAGGCCTTCTGCCCCAACGCTCACAGTGATGGGACACTTTGCCTCAGATAAAGAGCTTGTGAATATGTTAAGCAATGTGTCTTATACAAAGACTGACATGGATTCGCCCCGCATCCGGGCCTAACGACTCCTTACTTGCTCCTGCGCGTGTTTGGTTCTGCCACAACCCGGGAAGCGTTGAGTGAATTGGGAGCGACACGTGAAAGCGAGTAAGCTGTTTGCAGCCTGATGCAGTGGGCCGTCTTCATCGCAGACAGAATAGCATTTTAGGTGAAGTGCAATAGCATATATTATGGCTAAAAAATAGCAACAAAAAAAAGAAAGAAAAGAAAAAAAAGTGTTGTTTGTCTAATCAGTGTCGCTCTTTTGACACAGTTCTTTGAAATGCTTGTTTCCACTCGTATGACTCTTTAGCTGCCTCCTCCCTGAGCTGAAAAAGGAAGTCCCCTCCTCTTTTCCTTCTCTTTCTCTCTGCTTTGCTGATGTCTGACAGATGCGTGTTGTTCAAAACAATGTTAGATACTTGAAATGCTGGCTGGGCGGTTTTTGTGCCTCTGAACTAGAATGATTTGAGTTTTCTCTGCTTCCTTGTTTGCACATACACTACACCTTATATCTACATACATACTGCCTCTATTTCTCTCTCTTACACACAAACACACACACACACACACAAACACATAGACGGAGGTACATTACAGACATATACACACAAACACACACACATCACCATGGCAATGTTTAGAAGAGCCTCTCCTAGTCACAGGGCAATGCAAATATTTTCCAATAGACTTGCTATGAAATATTTCTTACTCCAACTATGCTACTTAGTAATCCTTATTATAATACTTCAAATAATGTGAGTATATAATCAATGATTGTACAGTGAGTATGTCATGCTGTAAACAAATGTACATTTGCACTATTCAGTGTAACTTTATTGTTTTATCTTATTTATTTGTATTTAGTTTTATTTTTTTAAACCTACAAGACGAGTGCTGCTTGAAAGTGCAATGGGGGAAAGAAAACCGCACATGGATGTTGCATGATCATCTTAGGAGTGAAATTTATGAGATATTAAATTTCAGAGTATGGGACAGTGGTTATATTTCCTCATCCAAATATATCTGTCCCGCCACGTTTGGGGAGATGCAAATCCTCCGCTCTCCAGTGAGCATTTTTTTTTAGGACATCTGGAGTCGCGCATGCGTCACTAGTGCAGATTAAAGATGACATGATCAGGAGTGAAAAGAGGTGACTGTACGAGACGTCTTGGATGGAAGAAGGCAGGGATACAGAACAGAGAGCCAAATATGTCATTATGTAGCTAAAGAGGTTCGCAGTCTCTTTGGGAAGCAGCTGGATTGGAGAGCGGATCACTAATCACTGATCTGCTTCGCTGTTCAGCTCATTAATAGCAATAGTTCACATCGTGATGTTTATGAAACCTCCTGCAGTTTATAAGGTTTATGTTCCTCTTACCGGTGCAATAACCACACAAAGGCAACTCTGTGAGACCAATTACATGAAATGTGACACTGAAATCAGAGCTTTTTTTGTCGTTGTTGTGCTTTCGTTGCTTGTGTTTAGTGGCAAAAGCAAATGTAGGGAAATGGATTGTCAGAGTGATTGAAACTGAAGGACCAAAGCGGGATCATAAAAGGAACGTGCTGGGGCAGAAGTTATTCTAATATCAGGATAATTATGGAAAAATGCATGGAATGAAAAAAAAAGTTGTTTAAACTCAATTTTCCTACAAAAACAGATGATATGTGTTGTAAGCTTCTCTAAACTGGAAGCAGAAACTTAACTGCAACTCCAACGCCAACCAACAAACAGTCATCAATTCACTGAACAGTCTGGGGGAGTTTGGGGCTTAGATGTTAAGGTCCCCAGTACCAAAGATGAAAACAAGTCTCCCTTCTTCTCCCCCAGAATGTGGATGCAGTGTCCAATGTTCCTATTAACTTTCTGACCAAAATAAGTGCTCTGAGGACACATTAACAAAGTCTGCAGTACAGTCAGTTTGTCTGGTAGCGTCCCTGATTAGCCGATTATAAATGATGTATGGGAAGATGTGAGATATGTGTAAGCGTTGTGAAGTAGCTATGGAAGTGAAATTGCAGGATGCAATATCACTTGAGCGCATGTTGACGTCACACTGTTTGCGCAGTCTATTTATCACTTTGTAAAATCATTTCACAGCTTCATTCGTTTGCTCATAAGAAGCCACCGGGCTTATTGTCCACTCGCATGGTAAAGAGTAATATGCAGGCTATCCCTACAGAAAGCTTGGACTGTCTGATTAAAAATGTGTGATGGGATTAGAGGCTGTTTTACACAGGTAGTCGTTTTATCTGATTTATCGCTTAGAGTTTGATTTCTGATTTTTAAAAAAAATGCAAGTTCTGTATACTGAACGCTGTTCTGAGGATTATAATAAAGATCATTTATAACCTTTACCCTTTCTTTGTGAGATGATTTGATCGGACACTGATCGCTGATACTTTACCATAGCCATAAATCTACATTAAACAGTACCAAACACTTGGTTATTTGTGGATACTTTCCAGTGCTCAGGAGTACCCTCGTCATGAGCATTTTCAAAATACTCTTTTAGCTTTAAATTTACATTAGAGGCATTTAGGTAACCCAGTAGTAGCTTGGCTGCTGTTTCGTGCCATGTATTGATACAAAAACCTCTTGAAACAGCTTTTTCAAATACACTCTAGCTAGGGCTACTAGCCCTGGTAAGAAGAGCAGGTGTGCTTTAAAAAATAAATCATAAAGCTGAGGGGTGCGCAGGAAACATCAGGAAGAACCAGAAAAAAACGATTTCCACATTTTATTGCACATTTTATAGCTCTGAAGCTCCCCAGTCCTGTTGACTAGGAGGGCAGTAATTGCAGACAGGCACAATGTAGCAGGATGAGAGGGACTGAAGTGTTTCCACAGATGTACATAATGGGTTTATCCAGAGTGGTGAAGCAGTTCAGTCATAAATTACATTCCTCATCTCAGCAGAAGGTGACGACAGAAAAGCAGCTTCAACATAAACGTTCTTTTTCTACATTCACTGGGAAAATATTTACTTGGGTCTGAATAGGAAGCTAGATTTCAGACGTAATCTACTCTAATTTTTTTAAATAGAGCAAAAATACATGAAAAAGCATGAAGAGAAGATATTCCCTCATTTTCTTTTGCTTATCCAGTTCAGAGTTGTAGTGGGGCTGGATCTCGTCCCAGCTTTGACGGGATGAGAGGGAGGTTACACTGAAGACATAAAGAGTGTTTTTAACTGTCCTAGTTCTTTGAGAGTGTTGCACAGCCTTAGAACAGACTTTAATAACTTGAAGATGATAAGGCTCTGCGTTAGCACCTTGAGACAAATCAGCTGGCCAATAAGGCAGCACTATAGCTAGTAAAGGAGTTACCTGACTGCCACTTTGCTCACCTAAAATCCAGCAAACTGAACAAGGGAGCAGCAAGGCATGAAGTTGGACTTCACGACTGTACTCAGAATAATGGGGTCATTGAAGATAACTGCTAGTTTGAAATTCTAATGTGTTTCATTGCTGGATAAACTGGTCAGAGATGAAACTCATTAGGTAGGTTTGGTGATCCCAGCAGGCCCGATATCCCATGACCTCTTACCTGTAATGAAATATAAATAACATACACATAAAAGTGGTAGAGGCACAGCATTAATATTCTTCAACTCCCACTGAAGCTTTATTTAATGAACTACACGGCCATGAAATATAAAGACAGAGAATGATAACACAGCTCTCTGCTGTTACAGCTCTGTAAAGTGCAGCTGGTGTTTCAATGCTTGGAGGGCTCTCTAAGTATTCCCTATCACCACACAGTGAAGATGATGTTCAAAAACACCTCATAATAAACTCTTACACAGCCACCTGCAGATCTGTAGGCCCTGATCAAGGATACGGTCATTTGCAGCATTTAATGACAGTGAAATGCAGATGTGGCTCAAGAAGTTCATTAGAAAAGAATGGTGGAGGTTGGAATAGCTTCACTGGACTATGCCTTACCAGGCAGTAAGTGCACAGATGTGCCTCAGGTTGCTAATGTGGACCTCAACAGAGCTGACCCCATAACTGAGCATGTGACCCAAGGTTACTTTATGAGGATGGTAAAACATCTAATTACAGGGAAAAGATATTAGTAATCAAAACAAAGGGGTCACTTCTTCTGAAATAAAGTTATGCTATATAAACAAAGCATACCTGGTTAATGAATTCAAAACAGTACAAAAAGCAATTGAATAAAATAAGCAAAAATAATAATCAAATTAAATAATTCAAGGCAGTTGAACACGTTATTGTTTTCAGATCAGTTTAGTTTCAGTTAGTTTCCACAGTGTGCATGCTACTGTTTTAATTAGTACCTGCATTAATATTTAAGATCAGTACAATGTTCTGATACAGACATGCGGCTTCCAGTCATAATGATACCCCAGTATCAGTAGACATACTGGCTCATGCCAGTTTTGTTGACAAATTTAAACAAATTGACAAAACTAACTATTAAAAAATGATTATGTTATTTTGTTTAGCTTTTTGGCTGATGCTATGATTCCTATAGTAGCTTGCTTTTTCCACTAATAAACGAAATAATATATGTGTCCATTAATCCAAATTATAGGTTATCATCTCAAAACTTTGACTCACAAACTTCCCCTCAAAACTGACGGGGGAAAAACCATTCCCGTTATTAAGTCGAAATTTTGAGATAAATGAAATTTTGACTAGCTTTGACTAGTTTTTAGTGGTGGAAACAAGCCTCCATTGGTTTCAGTTACTTTACAAAAAATAAAGTTGTTTTTTTTTTTTCAACGTATTTTACCTTTAGTTTTTCACACTTTTATGCCAAGTGAATCGACTCAGAAACATTAGCAAAATCCCCCCGCTTAGCTTCCGGGTTGGTTTTCCACGGCTCCTTCTGGAAGTTTCATCTTGCCGTATATTTCATCTTTGCTGTGGACCGGCATTTTCCCACAACACCCCGCTCCTGCTCTCACAGATGACGAAAATGGCGGACAACTCATCTTCGGTAGGCTTAAGAAAGCTATAATGTTAATATAGGCACATTGACCGGTTTCAGATTATAAATTAATGTGTTGTTATTTACAGGTCGAGATTGTGGAGGGCTGTCGCCTCCCGGTTCTTCGTAAAAACCAAGAACACGAAGACGAATGGCGTAAGTATTGTCCGTTTTCTTTTTCAATGCTAAGCTAATGCTAAGGAGCTCAGCTCAGCTGTTGTTACCAGAGCCACGGCCTCCAGTTAAAGCGCTGTAAACGCCATGGCCACAGATGATGCATGCAGCTGTAAAGTGAGAATGAATTAAATTTGAAGACTTAAGAAAATTGCTGCCACTCCCTCGGAAATTAAATGGCCAACTCTTAATTTGAATTGGTTTCACGTTTTATAGAAAAAAAAGTACTAAATGCAGGTGGCATCAGTGATGTTTACAAATTTGAGAGCGAATTAATCAGGTTCTCTCTCTTACTCTCTCCGCACTCAGTTTGGTCCATAGTAATCTGACACCGCTTATTTCAGCAAATTTCAGCTAAAAAAAAAAAAAAAAATCATAAATGGTATTTAAACCAAATTTAATTGGGCATCGCAGTTAGACTTTATAATTCTGATACCTCAGCATAAATAACTACATTTTAGGACATTTAAAATCTCACGTGAAAGTAGATTTTGTGCACCTTTGGTTTATTTTTAGCATTGAAATCTAAACCGTAACTTTTATCACATATCACATGTCTTTAATGTTAAGTGTGTTAAATCTACAGTGTTTCATAGAGAATCATCAAAACGATTGTCTTCATTTGAGTACAGTTCCGATAAAATGTGACATCTCTGCTTTCTTACAGCATTGGCTGAAATCCTGAGTGTGAAGGAAGTTTCTGGGAGAAAGCTCTACTATGTTCACTACATTGACTGTGAGTATATTTTGTGTCAGTCGTCTTGGTTTTTCTCAAGATTTGATTCACAGCCCCAAACATGCACCACCATACACCAAAGCTAATTACACCTTTTAAGGTTTGTTTATTAAGTTGTAATCTGAGATTGCAAAGCAAATTTTTATTTATTTATTTTAAAAAAAAATTTCATATTTGGATCAATTCGGAATCATCACATAGCTTTTGATTTTATTTTTTTTTTCACCCAACTTTCCCTGTCATGTTGTGAGCTAAATATCTTCACACATCGAATCACCACTCTCTCTCTTTCTGTCTGTGTGTTTAAGTCAACAAACGCCTGGATGAGTGGGTCACAACAGAAAGGCTGGACATGAAGAAGCTTCAGTTCCCCAAGAAAGAAGCTAAAACGCCAACCAAGAATGGTCTTTCAGGTTCCCGTCCTAGTTCTCCGGAGAGAGAGAGAGAAGTGGTAAGGAGTCCGAGTGTGATTTAAAACTCTGTAATTATGATTTTCACATTATTAAGAAATTATGTCATTCTTAATTTCTGTGTTGTGTGGTTTTTATTCATTTTATAGAAAAACCTAAGTTGCTGTTCACTTCCATTGATGCATGGTATAAGCGCTCCTTTCCATGGTTGCTTTAATAAGCTGCAGTGTGCTTTATGCTGATTTGTTACAGTCTAACCACAGGAAATGCAGCCATAATAACAATAAAAATATAGATAAATAAGAGGGCATCATGTTATAGAAGACCCTGTTTTTAACGAAATATCAATATCCTCTTTTTTCATTCTCACATTTCTGTGTTAATACTTCTTTATGTCAAATTTTCAGTCGAACAAATGTCACTGAAGCGGTGGGACTTTCTGTGTTTATGCTTTTTTTATGATTAAACCTTTAGTTAGATTTTGTGGGAATTGATTTCCTCAGTATTATCCTGAGGGTTAACATGAATTATGCCAGTGTTAACCCCCTTCCTTCTCTTCCTTTCCGGTCAATTCAGAGGAAGAGTCTAGATCTCAACGTACAAACTGCCACAGCTCCTTCCAGAGGCAAAACTCTCCCCACGCCGGTACAAGTAGAATTCACCCACTCCACAAATTACTAAGACCTTTTTAAACCTGGTGTCAATGTGATTCTTGTGTGATGGTCCCACTATTAATGTTGCACTGCATGGGAACATAAAGCTGTAAAGTAAGATGATGATCCAGTAGAGTAAGTCACATCTGAAAGACGTTTAATAGAGAGCGTATCCAAATGAAGATTTATAGTAGGAAGTGAAGCCCATCTGTTGCCATCGCATTTTTAATACCAGGTTTAATGGGGTGTATTTACATTGGTTAACCTGCAAATTATCTGAGATTTGGAGAAATAAATTGATTTGCTGTGGCTATTAAAGATGCACAGTCTTAGCTCTGTCTGCATACAAACAGCTGAAAAAGCATCTTGATATCGAGATGTCACTCTTCATTGAGTACAAATGGAGTCCCCGGCTTTTAATCAAGCCTCTGATCAAGTTGACATGAGAAAAAATAAAAAATAAATCAAATTCACCTTCGTTGCTGTTTGTATTCGATCTTAAAGCTGAATCTCTAACACTGTTTGTTTGCTGCAGAAGAGGAAAGTAGAGCCTGCCCCTGTGGCTCCTCAGGTACCCCCGGTCACGCCTGTGCCCTCCCTGCCAAGTTCAGCTGAAGCCACTCAGGCTGCTGTTTTTCCTGTTGTGAGAGAGACGCCCACCTTTAAGTCCCGCGAAGACCATGAGCTCACAACGGTAAAGAAAATCCTCTTAAAGTCTCTCTCTCTCTATCTGATTTTTTTTTCCTTTTCTCCTATTTGCCAATTGACATCTTTTAATATCCAACTCACAATAGAATGGCAACGCCCGACCACGACTCATCCCCGCTCCGCCTGGGAGGAAAAGGAAAGCTAATTGTGGGGGAACTGACGAGGTATGCTACTTTGATTTACTGCATGTTTGTGGTCACGTTCTTCTCTTCGTTTTTCAATATTTAAGTTTGTTTAGAGTCTGTCTGTGTCAGGTTTTGTGGAGTTGCAAAATCAAAATGCATGTGCAGAGTGTCAAAGTCCACTCACTGGAGCATTCTCCGGTACAGCTGGTGACATTAAGACTGGTGCACATTTCTTGCACAAAGTCTATACTGTTAAAATAGGACATATTTGTTTTACTATGGGGACCTCTTGTGCTTATTTCCAGCACCATATTTGAATTCTTGGACTTTGTTAAAGTAGCTTTGCATGATTCACAGTTCAACATAATGCTCACTTATCCTGTATGGGGCCCTGGTGCAGCCCCTCAGTTCATACTGTCTGAAATGAGAATTATTAGCCTTGTTTCTCCTCCTTTTAAGTCTGCTATGTTTTGATTGGATGCCCCCCTGCAAATAAAATAGTTGAGCAGCAGGTGGATGAGGTCTCCATGACAACCAGCTCAGGGATATCCTTAGGAATGTCGCTGTCATCGTGCACATCTAAGAGTAGAAAAACTGTCAGAAGCAGTGTGTGAGCTTTTGCCTTACAGCAATTACTTACATATGGTGACCTTTCAACTTTAGCCATACTTATTCTGAGTATCCACCTCTGTAAAGCTGTGTATATACGACAGAAAATAAGAAAAAGCATAATCGGTACCTCCCTAAAGCTTTGTCTGTACACATAAAATGTCAAAATCACTGCACACAGGATTAAAATGTAATAAATTATTGTGCTCATGTATTTGTTTATAAACCCCACGCGCAATCATAATGATGAAAATGTGTGGTGTTTTTTTTTGGTTTTTTTTAAGATAGCTTTGTCATTCTTTAACTTCCCCCTTTCTTTACCCTTTATATATGTGTGTGTGTTTCCCTTTTCATTTCTCACCCACTGTTTCTCTTCTGACCACCACAAAACAATTCATTAGTGTGTTTTTATTTATTGATGTGTTCTCAGCTCATGTTTATTGTGGTGTTTAAAGAAGGGAATTACATTTGCAGCTATTTGGTTATGGCTTGTTGGCTTAACGACCCTCCTCTTTCTTTCTTTCTTTCTTTATGTATGTCTTTATGTATGTATGTATGTATTTATTTATTAGGTTGTTTGATTACTTTGTCATACATTTCATTCTAGCTAATGGACACAGTAACATATGCTGGCAAATACTGAGGACTGTATGTTGTGCTTTCATATATTTTTATTTTTCAGCATCAGCTCCGGTTAAATTCTGCAGCTTTTTAAAATATTACATAAGCATTTCATTCAATCTCCTGTGTGGGTCTATGTATTTGAGTTGATGTGTGGCTTTTTTAAAAAAAAAATTTTTTATTAAATATCCTATTTTAATTAATCTTACCAAGAGTCTGACACCACATTTTACCAGGAGCCTGTATTTGTAATTTTATGTCTCAAAAACATTCTTTGACAAAACACATTATACACCAAAAGGATTTTTAAAAAAGACCAAATCAGGCTGGATGTTCTGTTTCCTCCATCAAGCTATGTGTACGCTGCTGTACTCTCATGTTTAATGCCAACTTGCAGCGCTGTCACATCAGTGGGGATGACAGTGGCCACTGGGTTCATAAACATTAACAAATCTGTCAAATCCACATGAGATGAATGTTTGTGTTTGCTCTTTTCCCCACTCTTCATTCACTGTCTAACATGTCTGTCTCTGTGATTATGATCACCAGTCAAGGTGACGGGCTCCTCATGCAGCAACCTGGATTGTACTAGAAGTCAAAACCATATACTGAAGATCATTACTGCTTTCAGTCTGGCCCTTAACCTGTTCAGTGTCAATAAGAGTCATTTTATTCCCCTTTTTAGTTTCCCAAAGCCCGTGTTTTTGTGTCTTTTTCTGCTAGATGATAAAGGTTTTGCAGTATAACAAGCCTCAAAGTGCCAGTGTCTTTCTACCACCACCAGAGGTCTGTTTAATTTCCTATTATTGCCCGTTGATTGTGTGTTGCTTTCCAAATTCAACTGTGCCTTAGTGGGTCCAATAAATCAGAGGTGCTACTTACCTCAGACCCAAGTTTAGTCTTTCTGGACTAAACATGTACTTTGATTACTCATGTTTTTTTTTTTTTTTTTTTTTTTTTTTTATC